>LPNX010345158.1:339585-611241 GCA_001517045.1 Pseudotsuga menziesii
TCACACTAAGAAATCATCCTTAGTAACTTAATAGGGTCTAGCCCCCTTGGCTTTGTTAGGAGTTGAGCAAAAACAGAGGAGTCAAGAACAAGGTGACAGCCTTGACTCGAGACTTGCCCCCAAGGACACACCGAGTGGCTTGAAGATTTCTGCCACGTGACCCAGGTTTGTGAAAAGGATTACTTAGAAGGATTAGTTACTTATTTACTTAATTATGTATTTCTAGCAAGCTGGGTTGGATAAAATGCTTGCTGCTGAGAAAAGTACTGGGATCGCTTCCACCCCAAAGGACAGAATGACAATTTGGTGCTGGTTCTGCTTTGTTGGCCACTGGGACATTTGAAAGTGAAAACCTTTCTATCATCTTTACCACGCCCAGATTTGTTACTCAATTTACTAGGTTCACATTCTATCTTTCTCATCTCCTGATGCCCACTTCCATTAGTTAGTTTACCACTTCGTGAGCAAGCATTCCCTATCATCTGGATACACTCACAAAGCTTTCTCAATTTCCCACTTCAACAAGGTGCTACGCTCTTTCCCGACAGGGGAAGGAAGTAAGGCCAGGAAGAAAGAGAAGGTAAGGTTCTCCTTGACACCCAATAGTGTTACTTCAATTCCCACCCTTGAGCCAATTAAACCCTTTCTATTTTCTGTAGACACCCAGTTGTGTTACTTAATTTACCAGCTTCGGAAGGATTTCCAGGAAGAAATAAAAGGTAGGGTTAATAGTGTGCCTACTCTACAAAGCATTCCTAGCAGAATCAAGACGTTGGGGCAGGCAGCACTGCATAAATCAAGGTTGGGTGAAGGTAGTAAGAAAGGGAGGTTTAGGCCATCCCCTTAAAGGAGGACAAGGTTGGGTGGGGCCAACAATATTACTCATTCATCTTTACAGCTCGGTTAATGTTTGCTATAAGTAACAATACATAAGTGAGGCAAGGCATAGAGCTTATTGGGTGGTTAGCAAGTGATGCGATGTGTGCAAGGCAAGGTGGTGCTTAACGAGTGCCGGGATAAACCTATTAATCAGTCTATATAAACTTTGTTCGAACTGTCATTCGATGTCCAAAGGTCGGGGTAAGGATGACCTTGTCTCAACACGTTCGTTTCTTCTCTTTTCATCGTCAAAATTTGAATCCTTTCATTCTAGCAATCCTAGTTGGGCCATTCCCCCCTAGCCATCCATGTGAAACGTCATAAAAATCCACGTTCTGTAAGTTAAATGTGATTCCTATGTATATGGAGTTTAAGCTGCTATCACGAAACCAAACACGTGTATTATATCATATAGATTTGGGTGTTACATATACTAAGCTATTGAATTTACTCATCCTACCTTGCCTTTGAAACAGTTCAGTTGTGGGTGAGGAACGAACAAACTTCCCTCCCTATTAATGAAATACTTACAGTACTTCTTAAATTTGATGATAGTGAGTTAACACTTAGCTTAGACCGTCTTTATCTTTTAGTTGCCCTTTAGACTGGAAGTTGAATAGCTAGTGGGTGGGGCAAGGCAACTATGTGATTTTCAAATAGCTATGTGCATGGATAGGACAAACAGGGCTATGTTAGTTAGACCTCAACACAAGAGAAATTTCACACAGCTAGTTATATATACAATACACCTCTTTAGGATCATCATAGCCATACTGACAGTCGTTGCTAGCTCTAGTATTTGCTAAAATCTATGGTCTTTGGTAGAAGCTCTGGTCGTTGCTAGCTCTGGTCAATCTAGAAGCTCTAGTAAGTGTTGTAGACAGTCATAGCCATAAGGTCTCAGTGCCAGAAGGGTAAGAGCAGTCGGAACCATACAGGTTAGGGAGGGCAGGTAGATATAGGAGATATTTTTAGCGAGAGGAGGCTGGAGAGATACATTCAGAGATGGTAGGTAGTAGTGGCATTCACGTAGGTAGGGTAGTGTCAGTCAGGGAGAGGAAGGCAGGTAGACGACGCCGTGTTGATCCAAGTTCTTGAGAGATTTATTGATCGATTGCCTATCGGGTTAGGGGCAAGCACAAAGTTCGCTTGGAACTGATTCTTGAAAAACTTATCATGGTTTTGTCCAATCAAATCTCTTTTAGGGGGCCAAAGCATCATTCTTCTCAGGGCACTTAAAGCTTATTCTATTCTTACTAAACATGGCCATTTCATTAAGTTTACCTATGATAGTGGGATGCCTTCGATTCTAGGTTGATCGCCTTTATGCTTGCTCGCTTTACGAATTCACCCATCGAACGATATTTATTATGTTCCCATGTGAACGCCAGAAGACTTCGAGCCAAGTTGGTTTCAGACTCAGTGTATTGATTTAGCCATATTTCTACCAAACGAGATTGATTGATATCCCCAAAGTTTCCTCGAGGAGAGGGAGTTAAACTTGTTATGATATGAGATATTAAGTTATCCACTCATCCCTAGACCTTCCAGCCTATGCACTCATCCTCCGGAACTTCAATTCCATGCATCCTACGACCGAACCTTTCCATCCTACACCCTTTCCTTATGACTAAACCTTGTAAGCCTTACCCTCTGAACCAACCTTACCTTCCCCTTGACATCCGCTTTATCCCGGTTCAATCCCAGGATGCTTAACTTTACACATCCAGGATTTTGAAGTGGTACCGAAGGTGTTGCGTGGTGGCCAAAGTGAACAAGCCTCAGGTAACTCCTCCTCATATCTCCTTTGGAAATTCCTTGGAAAATGCCTTACATACTTACTTGGTGAAATCCCTCCTTACTAATGAATGCCCACGCCTGCCTTGAGAAAGGAAGGATAAGGGGGGATCTATATATTGATATTTGGGGTATAACCAATGTTGTGCTTAGCTTATTTTGTGCGTGGATATGCATGTATATAATGCAATCAGGAAATAGTGTCAGTGAGGTGCAACAAAAACTCGCAACTTATGCATTACCCGGTGCAACAAACAACTGGAAAGATCTGAACCCATGGTTGGATATAAGGTTATGTTCCAACCTATTTCTCTACTCTAGAACCTCCATCCTCTAACCTCAACCTCAGCCCTCTGCCTTGGGGGACTATCCTTACACTCTGCCTTGGGACCTAGGAATTGAACTACTTAAAGGGCGGCCTAAAGCGAGTTGTCACTGTTTAAGAGGTAGGCCCAGCAAGCAGCTTAGTCTTTAGTCAACCACAAGCTATTCTCCTGTTATTTCCCACCTTTTCTTTACCTTTCTCCTTCTCCTTCTGCTTCAACCTTACTCCTTCCACTCCTTTTAGACTTCTCTTAGGCTTCTTCGACTCTCCCTCCCTTGCTTGCCTTTCTTTCACCTTCCTTCCCCCGGGTACTCTTCTATGGCCTATTTAACTTGTATTGGTTTTTCCATTCTTTCGGCTAGCTAGGGTTGTGTCCATATGGGTAAGGTACTTAAGTTCCAATAGATTTCAAGCCGGTACTAACTAGCCTTCCTTAGTGAGTTCCAGAAGGTCAGTACTAGCTGGACTTCAGAGTGAAAGCCTAGAGAAATTAGCTTTCTTTCAACTTGCCTTTATATAACCTTCCCCTGGTAGAGAACTATTTTTTATGCCTTCAACCTTCTCTATACTAGTTGCCTTAGTCTTAGTAAATAAAAGGACATTAGCCTTAAGAGACAAGCGACGTCCAGTTCTATGAACACTTGCCCTAAGGTAACTAGCTTTAAGAGATTTCCAGTCTCCATTCTTTGAAAAAGAAACTAGTTCCTTTCCTTTATCCCTAGCTCTATAAGTTCCATCAGGTAAGTACACTAGCTTGAAAGATTGCTTGTCTGTAGAGTACGGTTTTTCCCCTACAGTAAAGACTATTAGCTGTAGTTTGATTATCCTGAGTAAGGTCCACTTTAGAATGACTTAAGCTGTATAGTAAGAACTACTAACCGTAGAGTAGAACTATTAGCCTTAGAGTATACATACTCTTTTTAGTCTTCGTTCTAAGTACTTACTAGCCCTACCCTATTATTCCATACGTGCAACCCTGTAGGGTACACATCTCTTTCGGTAAGTTCGGATCACAATCTGATGGGCTATGATCGACTGGCAATGAGTACTTTTGGCACTGACCCTTGAATCCAGGACTGGTGGAACCTTGGACCTGGAACTGGACCTTGAGGGACATCCTTTAAGCCCGGAAAAACATAGTGAAAACCCTCCATGACTGCTATCGAAAAAATGTTGGAATTTCCATTTTTTCTTTGCACCAAAATAAGTAAAACAAGGGAGCTGCTCTAGTCAAATCTCAGATGGATGGTTCTTAGTTCTTCTCTTACTGAAGTCAGGAATCAGGGGTAGCACTATTACCTAGTGGTCTGGTCGAGCCTTGCCAATACGATTCAGAATTACCTACTACTTCAGATGAATAGCCTTTATCTCTTAGCCCCTAGACCACTTTAGGAAGAAATGCGTAGTGACTAGTGCAACTATTGCTATTTAGTATACTCTGCTTACTCGCATGAACTTTTCTCACTATCCCCCCAAAAAAGTAGGGCAGGTAGGCAATGTGGGCTCAAACTGTTTATATACTACCCATTCGTAATAAGCTCCTTATGAAGAGAACTTCTTGTCAGTTTGTGAGTGGACGAATGAGGAGGCCTAAACAGGTGACCTATCAATATTAGCCGGTAGTCACTGAAAGTTGCTGGTCCGATAGCCAGTCATTATAAGCAGGTCATTTATAGAAGGTCATTATTTAGAACCTCATATAGATTTACCCGCTGAGTAACCTTAACCACATACCCCAGAAAAGTATGTATAGCAAGGAAATGGAAATGGATTATGTCTTACTTTATTATACTTGCATCCTGGAAGTGGTGCAGCCAAGTATGTATTTGAGATGGGTTCCCACGAACTAGGTTTCGAGAGGGGTTCACGGATGGACAAATGTCCAACAGATGCCTTGAACCTTGAACCCCTTACAGATACAGAGATAGGCCTTTTTCCAGAACCTTTTGCTAGAAGTATCTTTCATCTTTAGCCTTAGCCTGGGACCTCTAAACAGAGGAAGCCTTCAACTAGGAAGGAAGGAGCCTGTCGCCTTAAGCCAGTAACCACCAGCCAAGCCAAAGTAAATAGCCAAGTACAAAAGAATCCTAACCAAGTCCAACAGGTCAGGTAGGTCCAACAGAAGGAAGCAGCCTTTACCCCCCCTTCACCTTCTACTTTATTACCCTTTTACCTTTTTAAAGAAGCCAAAAACTTTAACCTATCACCTTTTGCCACCACCAGGAAGGAGTGAGGTCCAACATATGCCTTTCACTTTTATAATCCTTTATCCCTACAGCAAAAAAGACCCGGGATATAAAATGGGAGGGCTTGGGAACTTAGACCTTCACTATTACTAATATGCTTCAGAACCCAGAAACATCATCCCTTTACTTGGGTTAATTTTATATTTATAATAACTTTAACTGGGGCCGACCTGTCCTTCTTTTGACCAGCACTTTTGGGGGCTTCCTTCTTTAATTTGGTGGCTTATTCATTTGTTTTCATGGATTCAAGGCTTCTTTACTTGGATTCTTGGCTTGTTCTATATTTATTCAAGATAAGTCATATGGACACATCATCATGGCTTCATCGTTGCACTTCAAGGCATCATGGGCTTATTCAATTTTATAAAGACTTCTTCAATGTTGACATCAATACATCTGATCATAGCACATTAACAATGCTTCTTTTCCAACCAATCAGTCAATGAAACTTCACCTCATTGATCCTATTGACATCAATGACAACTTTACTCAACAATATCCAGTTCCTTTATTTACTGGTCCTATTGGGACTTAACCCATTTTAGAATCCCCACCTTCTAGAGGTGGTAAGTCTGTAGGGGTGCGCTCTGAGGGGTATCCGCGTCACCACCTTCTATCTCTGCTTGGCCTTCTATTGTCGCAATGGCTTTCACTTTTTTAACCTTCTCCAATTTGGTCTTCACTTCCCGAGCTTTTCCCTGCTTAGCTTTCTCCTGTTGAGCCTTATCTTTCCTTTCCTTGTCATGTCTGGCCTTGTCTTTTTACTAGAGCTCCGCCTGTCACTATTATTCCTCTAGCTATTCTTATGAGGGTCTCCATTCCTCTAGCCAATCATTTACAATAGTTTGCATAAGGTTCTTGTCAATCTTATAGCTACTCTACTTCCAGTTGTTATTGGGGTTACAAAGGGCTTGAACCCACACATTGTGAAGAGTGACTTTGAACCGTACAATTGGGCTATAGCTCTCTAGCAACTGAGGTGAAATCCAAGGGGATTTATTAATAGCGTGCTTCAACTGCTCATAATAAATCCAAAAATCTACATTAATATCCCTCTGCTTCTTTGGGTCTTGATTGAACCAAAATTTTCCATACTTTGGCGCAGTGAACTGGGTTTCGATTGGCAATGGGGATTTGCCACTTTTCTGGTGTTCTCCATGCATCTAACCCAATCAGTATCAACAACAAACTATAGTGAAACTCCATGCCATTTTCTTTAGCATCTAAAAAATCTGCGATGAACTAATGAAATAATAAAAGCACCCCCACCATCTGAATTACCTTTACACACCTTTCAGTAGCTTTGATAGCCGCCATGGGGCATTTATCTGGATGACACTTCCGAAGCAGTTTGCAAGCCAACAGGCGGGCTGCAATCTATACTGCCTTATTATTATCTTGTTGATAAGTACTCCCCTCTGACCTCTCTGCATCTGATAGGTGGTATCAATATATTGGGCCAATGCCTTCTCTGTGCTTTTGTAAAAGACTGCCTCCACACTCTCACCACTAACTGGAAATCATGTAATTTGACTAATTAACTACGAGGTTTTTGTGTCAATGACATCATGGTCTGAATACTTGAGCATAATTACATGCCTAGACATTGTTCCCTCTATAGGAACCCCTTCTAGAATGGATGTAAAGATGATGTCGTCCGGCTTATTTTCCTTGTGCCTCTGTGTGCATTTTACTATCGTGGTACTTGGCCCTACTTTTGTCATTGTGTTGCAACTATAACACCTTGAACTCCTGAACTATCTGTAAATCCTTTCAGAACAATGGGGCTATATCACTTGGCTCTACAACTCCTCATCTTCTAGCTCCGAAATTGAACAAACAAGAAAATGCTTAAGTGTTACTGCTTAGTGAGACCTTACTCCTACTCCTTTAACATTGCCCATGCATTCAGTGTGAGCTGATTGGTATTAAACTTCAAAAGTGGCAGCTAATATGTTCATGGATTTTACCCTTTTATGCGGCATGTTGCCCTTTAATGCCAAATATGACCACCGGTTTGATTGGATTTCATGTCACTTAAGATTTTAATGTTATTAAACAAGGCATGGCCACGTGACCCCATGTGCTTTATCCAACCACCCTGTTGACCTTTCCCGACCCTAATTTCTCACTTTTCTTCTTTCTCGGTGCCCTTTACAGCTGTCATCCATTTCTGTTCCTGCCCTGGTTTTATAACTGTCGGGCTGATCGTGCCACTACATCTTTTGCATCACTGTAAATTTATTCACTGTTGGACAGTGCCTATTTGACTTTCTATTCTAGTTTCATCCTGTTTGCACTTGTTCCTTGAACTAATTATTTCCCTTGTTCAAAATTACTAGAAGTACTACCATGTTTCCTTCAAGGCATTCTTCTCTCTAACTCTATGTTCCTAACTCTAATATTTTTATTAGAATCTCTTATTGGCACTATCCTGACTCATTTCCTTTTAACTTATCCTTGTTGTAGAAGTTTATTACCCTTGTAAGGTTTTAATCGACTCCCATTCACATATCCCTGTACCTGTTCAACATTCAACTTGGAAAATATCACTACTCCTTCATTAGTAATTTCCTCCACCCTATATGGTCCTAACCAATGCATTTTCAATTTCCTAGGATGTCTCTGAAACTTACTATAATACATGAGCACTAGGTCTCCTACTTGAAAATATTTCAATTTTATATGGTGATCATGCCACGCTTTCTGTTGTCCCTTTTGTACCTGCTGATGGAAACCTGCAAGAAATATGTCCTCTTCTAACTCCATAAACTGTTCCAACATGGTATTCAACATCTCTGCATCTGCCATCTATGTAATTGCTGCAGTCCTTAAGCTTGGGACTATGAATTCCACGGAAATAACTACTTATTTTCCATACACCAAGCTAAAGGGCGTATGCCCAGTAATCCTTGTTACTATTGTTATGTATGCCCATAGTACTGTTGGAATATGTTGAACCCAGTAATATCTACTGACATTACAAATCTTTGTCAAGGTTGTATCTAAAATCTTATTAAAAGCCTTGATAGTGCCATTAGCCTAAGGATGATAAGGTGTACTCTTCTGGTGATGAATTTGAAATTCTTCAGTTAATTCATTTTCTTATTCAGAAAGTACATACTTTGATCACTTATTCTAATTTTGGGGCAGCCAAAGCTAGCTATCACATTATCAAACAGGAAACGGGTTGTCATTTATGTAGTAAAATCCTTCATTGCTGCTGCTTATTCCCACCGCATCAAGTAGTATGTAGCTATGATAATGTACCCGGCTCCTGTTTTTATAGTTGTAGGATTTATAGGCCCTACAAAGTATACAACCCACTTATAAAAGGGTTGAATTGTAACCTGCGAGTGAAGTGGCATTTTGTTATAGCGGATTTCACCACTCTAGGTGAATCACACTTTGTATGGCCTTCCCCTATCCCGCTGCAGAATCTTTGGACCCCATGGACCATTTTTTGTCCTTTGATGTTTCCTTGATCATCCCTAAAAACACATAAAAAATTCTATACGCGACTTTTAAACCCATAAGAGCGTACATACACGGGTTTTCCCACTAAAACCGTGTACATCGGGATGTGTGCATAATCCAAATCCTTTTGGAGTTTTCCTTGACATGGATCCGATTCATTTGACTCCTGGCCTTCCCTATGCCTTGAGATCGCTCGGATTCGACCTTTCATTATCCCTTTGAAAGCTATATAAGAAACCCCTTGGTACATTGAAGGCAATAAGAGAGAACTGAGAGCAAAGAAACTATAGTCCATTGTTGTTGGAACTTATGCTTGAGTCTGGATCCCTTTGTCCCTTGGAGCACTTTTGTGTTCTTCCCAAGCTTGCCTTTTGCTTGTGAGCTTGCTATCGAGAGATGGAGGATTGAAGTGGTGGAGGCCCAAGTGGGGGATTCAGTTTCTCTGGTTCGCAGACGTGCCGTCAGAGGTTGTATCTTGTAATCTCCGATTTAAATTAATAGAAATATCTTTTCTTGTCCAATGATGTGTATTTGAATGAATATTTTATCCATGGGATAATGTCAAATGCTTTTACATTATTTATTATATATTCTAGAATCGATCTAACACCATGATATATAGAATTCTTGTATTGTTTACTTGTTGTTGAGGAAGTAATATATCAATTCAAGCTAAAGATTGGAAATCTCAACGAGGATCTACTTCAACCGTTCGAAATAAGGTACGAGGCCTGATCCTTTAGTGTTAGACATTTAATTTCTATTGCATATTGGAAAGGATTGGTTTCTGGAGTCAAGCTGTCTGTTGTGGTACCCCAAGCCATAGGAATTTCTCTCCGTAACAGAATTGGCGACTCCGCTGGGGATGTTCCTTGTTTTTATTTGGGAGTTTGCGAGCACAATGGGCTTGATATTATTGATTTGCTCTTTGTTTCTCCTTGTTTCTGTGTTGCATTTTATAGTATGTTCATCCATTAACACTCCCCTTTATTGGTTTGACCCTTGGCCTGCTTTTTACCACTGCCTTCTTTGTATACGCAGGTTTTTGGGCAAAAGTTGCGTACATACGCGGATTTTTGTCCAAAAGTCGCATATACATGCAGGTTTTTGGCCAAAATCCATGTATACACTCAGTTTTTTGGCCAAAAGTTGCGTATATACGCAGCTGTTCTTTAAACAGTCGTGTACATCCTCCCTTTTGTTGAGTTTGATGTTGTGGGAAGTTGTTGGGTGGGTTGTGAGTGTGGTTGGGTCTTCCTTGGGTCTGATGTTGTCTGTTGGATGCTTCTTTTGTGACCAGATACCACTTTTTCATTGATTTTTCTTTGAAAGTAGTTTTAATCATTTATCCTTTTTGTTTTTCCATTAGTGCATTACTCTTTTTGTCTCAGTGTCTTGCTGGGCTTGTATTTTATACTTGCTGCAGAGACTGAGAGTTTTAGATGACTTTTATTGCATTTTTCATTCTTTTATATTGAAAAATACAAAGTAGTTGCACTCTTAGTTGCATCTTAGATATGGATTTGAGGAGGTACTTGCATTGGATTGCTTGGATGAGAGTTGTGTTTAGGATTTCATATAGGAACGATTGCATTGACATTCAGAAAGGAATATATATTTATGCATCTCATTTAGTGGCATGCCCTATTTTTCATTTGACAAATATTGCACTTAGCATTGTTTGTTATGGTGTGCATATTTATTTCACTGATGAGTCTTCATATCATTAGTTTCACGATCATAAAGCCAACTAAAATCAACACTAAATAAAATGAATTACACTCTTTTCTTTTCTAGGGTGCACCAAAAAGCTTAGGTTTTAGGATCTTGGAATAGTTCATTGTAAGTCAATTCTCCAATATCACTAAAAAACAACATCTAGGTGTCTTTCCAGGTGAGTGTGTGAAATCCTTGGTATAACCAGTGTTTCTCAGGATCCTCCTCTCAAAAGGGAGTTAAGCACGAGGCAGTGTGAGCAGTTATTGATTGGGATGACCCCTAGTCATAACTGAGTAGCACCAGAGATATTTCTAGGATTGTATTCATATCTGGGGGCTCTTTCGAGAGTTTCAGGCTTTGCTACCCTGCCCATACGGTCAATCCCGCCTGCGACTGTCCTCCTGAGCATTGATTATATTGAGGTGACCTTAGTGGCCTTACCTAGGTTATCGAGGGGGTACTTTGCAGGGGTTATTCTGTAGGTGTCCCGTCCAGGTAGAGGTCAGAAAGCACAGTCGCTTTATGCGTTGAAGCTGAGGGCCACTATAATTGGTTACGTACCTCCACTTGTAGTGTATGGGAGTTTCGAGCCTCTCCCAGGCGAGACATACCTACTGCATTCGGGAGCTCACATATCCTCCCCTTGGTTTGCTTGTATTTTGGCTCTAGATTTTCTTAGGAGTGCGGCTCTTTGTGCGCTAGTTGGCCTTTGGGATCGCGGTTACTTGAGTATATTTATGCTCTCTTGAGTTTGGGTCCTTTTATTTTCAGCATGCCTGGTATCCTATCACCCGTCCTTGTTCCTAGTACGGACCCTGGTGTCAGACTTGGGGGCATTACAGCCCCTTACCATGCTCATAGATTTGGGAATGGTCATATTCCATCCTCTACTCCATTTTTGGAGGATTTGTATTCCCTTTGATCGGTCTTTACGCTAGTGGTCACCCTCACAGGGGTGGTAGTGGATGCGTGAATGTTGGGTCTACACCTTACTTTCCTTTTTATGTCCCATCGTTCACCGCATTGTTTCCTTTGGGTGCGGTTGTCATGATCTTTCCTCCCTATATCCTATAGTTTGGATTCTTTATTGACTATTTTGGGTTGTTTTTAACTAATATGGTTGTTAGGTAGGGTCCATTTTTTGTACACTCTCTCCAAGGTTTCGAACCGTTCGTTCTTATCATGGGTATTATGTTTGAACTGGCATATAGGTTAGGATATCACATCCGCTTGCACTTATGCATTTCCTTATGACCATTCCATCTTAACCTTAGGTACGAACCCATTCCATGGTATCATGGAACCTTCATGCTGTTGTTAGAAGTGGTACTATGTGAATGGTAGAGCTTTCCTATACATGGGTGTCCTAGTTAGCTCCCTTTTTTATTTGGTACCCATGCTGTGAGTCCTCTCTTAGGTCCGGGAGCGCCTTTTAGTCCTGCCATGTCCTTGAGCAAGAGCTTCATACTCCTCTTGAACTTTATGCTGGCCATTTCCCCGGGACTCCCTCATGTCAAGTTGTGAATGCATTATCATGAGCTTTGCCTACCTTATTGAGCTTTATGCCAGCTCCCCTGACATTGTTTTTTAGCCATATAGCCTGAGCTTGTCTCATGTCTAGCCATGCAGAGCCATTTTTTTTTATATCCTTCGTAGCTTGATTCCCTTTTTACCGGGAGGGGATTTTCCCCCGAGTGTCGATATCCTACACATGTATCCTTACATTAAGCATAGGTATGTTCCACTGCTTGGAACTAGTTTGTTTTACCTTGTGACACTCGTCTCCTCCTAGTTTGTAACTATAAAGCTAGTTTATTCTTTTTTCAAGCTTTTCAAATAACTGAAAAAGTCCAAAAAAATCAAAAAACCAAAAATATGGACAAGGAAAGATGTTATCTTTGGCAACTGTCGAGTCGTGTCTCCTTCGAACAGAGCACTGTATATCACATCCATTGGTTGGGTTATGGTTTTACTTTAGGAGTTGTACTCGTTTATCTGATTTTATCTCCACCGACTGGTTAAGCTTCCAGTCCCTATGGAGCCTCTGTTGATGCCTCTTGTGTCACAGAGATGTCCCAGTTTGTATATTGAGTCTATGCTACCTTCATTCAGTCACCATATGTTGTTATGCTCTTGTTCGAAGGAAGTTGAAACCCGAGTCGGCCATTCCTCAGTTATCTTGACTTTGCATGTCGGCCATTCTCGGTACAGTTACTGGTTCGTGCACTTTATGATCGAGTCCTTCCACATTATACAGCTTTGCTGAGTACCTCATGTTGGATGATGGGGGATGCCTTAATGCCCTCCTTCCATCGAATTTCATCCCATCGACTTCAGATCATTTATTATGGGATTGGAGTCTAGAGTCATTTTGAGTGCCTTGAGACTTGCAGTCATCAGTGGCAGGTTCTCTTGCCATCGACAATTTCTTGGGAATACATCAATGTCCCCTGATCGATGGACCCTTCCAAGTGTTCGACCTCAACACATTTATTCACACTTGTTTGTTTGCACTCTAGTACCTTGATTCCCATTTTCATTATCGGTGGGTGATCTCGCATCTGTTAACGGTATACATTAATGACCGGTAATCAGACAATGGACTACTATGTTCGACCTCGACACCTCTATTCGCATAGTAGGACATGTACTCGTAGCGGTTTGTGTAGAAGACTTTCCAAATTGGTGGCATCTCTTATATGCTACCTCCTTGATCGTTCCAGTGTTCATAAGATTTCAGTGCTCGTGACTTGATTCCAGTATATGTCAGATATTTCCAACCACTATGGAGATCTTGATCTATTATATATCTTCAGCTATTTTGGAGATCATGGTCCTTTGTATATCTTCATCATGGAGATTATGATCTATGTATATTGTACGTGGCAATGACCACATATGTGATATCATGTATCATGCCTATTCATGGCCATTGTACTCTTATGTATCCGGGACTGCTATATGTATTTGTAGTTGTATGCAGAGTTGTATTATTGTACTATGCTTATTGGGTGGTTGGTCTTCCATTTGGGATCCTTCATCACTCCACTTCTGGGATGGAATTATAATGTATTTCGGCCATCGTATGACCCCTCTGACCTCACACATTAGGGGGCATCTGTTATAGCGGATTTCACCACTCTAGGTGAATCACACTTTGTATGGCCTTCCCCTATCCCCCTGCAGACTCTTTGGACCCCATGGACCATTTTTTGTCCTTTGATGTTTCCTTGATCATCCCTAAAAACACATGAAAAATGCTATACGTGACTTTTAAACCCATAAGCGCGTACATATGCGGGTTTTCCCACTAAAACCGCGTACATCGGGATGTGTGCATAATCCAAATCCTTTTGGAGTTTTCCTTGACATGGATCCGACTCATTTGACTCCTGGCCTTCCCTATGCCTTGAGATCGCTCAGATTCGACCTTTCATTATCCCTTTGAAAGCTATATAAGGAACCCCTTGGTACATTGAAGGCAATAAGAGAGAATTGAGAGCAAAGAAACTATAGTCCATTGTTGTTGGAACTTATGCTTGAGTCTGCATCCCTTTGTCCCTTGGAGCACTTTTGTGTTCTTCCCAAGCTTGCCTTTTGCTTGTGAGCTTGCTATCGAGAGATGGAGAATTGAAGTGGTGGAGGCCCAAGTGGAGGATTCAGTTTCTCCAGTTCGCAGACATGCCGTCAGAGGTTGTATCTTTTAATCTCTGATTTATATTAATAGAAATATATTTTCCTGTCCAATGATGTGTATTTGAATGAATATTTTATCCATGGGATCATGTCAAATGCTTTTACATTATTGATTATATATGCTAGAATAGATCTAACACCATGATATATAGAATTATTGTATTGTTTACTTGTTGTTGAGGAAGTAATAGATCAATTCAAGCTAAAGATTGGAAAGCTCAACGGGGATCTACTTCAACCGTCCAGAATAAGGTACGAGGTCTGATCCTTTAGTGTTAGACATTTAATTTCTATTGCATATTGGAAAGGATTGATTTATGGAGTCAAGTTGTCTGTTGTGGTACCCCAAGCCATAGGAATTTCTCTCCATAACACATTTCATCTCTTCGTGAGGGCCTCCCCACTAGATGACAAACATCACATCGACCACATTAATATTTTGTATCCCTTATCAGCATCGGCCACCATAAACCTACGCGCAGAATTTTGAGCGCAGTTGCCTTTCCTGCATAGTGTCCTCCCGCAATTCCTCCATGTGCTTCAGCCATGATGGCTGGTTGTTTATGTTCCAAGACACATCGTCTCAATATTTAATCTACTCCCAACTTGTATAATTGTCTTGCAATCAGTTGGTAATCTACTGCTCTGATGACTAGTTGTTTATTCTGTGCAATAGTATATCCGTCTGGTGCACAACCTATACTTCAAAAATTTTAGATTGAAGCCAACTGTTCATCTACCATCTCTACTCTAAACAACTATGCATCTGGGAGGCTATCATCTAAGTTGCCTGCTTCCTCCACAAATGTGATTCTAGACAAGTGATCTAGCCCCACATTGATTTTTCCTGGCTTAATGATCACCCATCTGTTGAAACAATAGGAGCCATTTGCAGATTATCCCACCAACATGGGCTTTTTTACCAAATACTTCAATGCAGAATGATCTATGTATAATTGAAAGTGGGATCCTAATAGATAATGTCTTTACTTATGCATGGCATACACCATGGCCAACCCTTCTCTCTCAGTAGTTGTATAGTTAATCTCTGTAGTAGACAACTTCCTACTAGAAAATGCAATGGTATTATCTAGTTCCCCATCCCCTACTTGAGTTAAAACTGCTCCTAGTGCAATAGATGAGGCATCAATATGTACATTAAATTCCTTTTCCCAATCACGAAAAACTATAATAGGTGCTCTTACTAACCTTTCCTTGAGCTAATCAAATGCTTTCTGGCACTCCGGTGTCCAAACAGATTCGGCTCAGCAATTTTTCCATCAGCACAGTGATTTGAGCATAACCTTTCATGAACCTCTGATAGTTCCCTATGTGGCCCAATGTTGCACAAAAATGACGAACTTTAGTTTCCACTTCTAAATTTACTATCACAGCAATCTTTGCGGGATATACTAGCAGTCCATGTTTGCATACTACATGTCCAAGCAACACTCCAAATGGAAAAAAATAGACATTTTACAGATTCAAGGATATTTGGAGCTATTAAAATATATCCAACATCAATCTCAACTTATAGATATTCTATTTAAGCAAATATAATACCGTCCTGTCATCTAAGTAGACTTCCATAAACTTGTGGATTAATTCGGTTGTCACTACTGCTCTAAAAATGACTGCTAGTGCATTTTTTAACCCCCCCCAAGGGCATAACAGTTTATTGGTAGGATCCCCACTCAATATAAAAAGTAGTTTATGTATGTTCTCTTTTGCAATCCTAATTTGGGTATACTCGAAAAATCCATATGTGAAGGAATATGCCTCTTTTACACCCACATTATCCAATACTTAATCTGTGAAAGGTGGTGGGAAACTGGTCAGTGACACAGGCATCATTCATCTTTTTGAAATATGCACATAGTCTTATACCACCAGTATTCTTGTCTTGTATTACTATAGGACTTATCCACTATGATTCCTCCACTGGTTCTATCAGCCTTACCTCAAGCATCTTGTAAATTTCCTCTTCCTCTCTGTGCCTAGCAACTAAAGAATCCTCAAAAGCAAGTGTTGTTGGAAGGCCCGTGAATGCTGCATGGAAGGCGGTCCAAGAGCTCTAAGCCAGTGAACTCTGTGTCCTCCTCCTTCCAACCTTATACTCTTGCATTACTGGTATTTTCCGAAAGAATCCCAGGAAGGGAATGACTCGGATATTCCGATAGCATACCATTAGGAGAATTACTTTTATTCTCCGATCGCTCTCTACTTCTATTTTCTGATTGCAGCCTATTATGGGAATGTAGAGGATTATCCGATAGTTGTTTCTCCTTAAAAATACAGGGGCTATGACTTCACTAAACCCTTTTGGAGTTTACCTAGGCAAGCGCCTACAGAAGGGGTCAAATGAGAAACCTATTTGTACCCCATAGCCACTTTCGGAGTTTACCTAATAAGTGCCTTTTCTATGGAGCCACCCTTTTGATTGATTCTTTGCTTCTATTTTCTGAGAGCTATCTCTGTTCAAGTGCCTATGGAAGGATTAGTTGTTGCACCTGGATTCATAGTTACCCTAATAAACCCTTCGGAGTTGCCCTAGGCAAGCACCTACAATAGGGTGTAAAGTCTTTCTCCCTCAGCAACTTTTGGAGTTGCCCTAGGCAAGTGCCCATAGAAAGGGGGTATACTTTATCAAACTTCATGAAACTGAAATCAATTTTAGGAGTTTTTAGGGTATATATTTAAGGGGGGGTGGGGCTAAGAAACTTTCAAAGTTTACCTAAGGTCTGGAGGGCTTGTCCTTTTGAGGGCAAGGTTCGGAGGGCTCGACTAAAAGGAGAGGGACTTTCTCGAGGCACGAGGGGAAGGGGTAAGGTAAGGTAAGTTCCATAAGGTGCCTAGGCCGAGTGAACAAGAGAATAAGTCCCCTTCCTTAGTTATAATTAGGTGTATTTCTGATAATGATTGTCCTGTATAGTGTGGACCCATTGATAAGTAGCCTTTCAACCTCAACTTCCGGGGTGCTGCCTTTACCTGGGATTGACTCTGCTCCTAGAAACTATGCTCTCTATGAAGAAGGCCTGTTTCAACAGCGAACAAACAATGCTATGGCAGGTCTAAACTCGATATATACGTTGAACTTGTCCTAGGACGACTAAAGAGAGACCACCTTACTTAACAGTCTAGTTCAAAGGGCCCACTCTGAAGGCTATAGCCCAGTTCAGGTGTTGCTTGTAAATGTTGATTGGCGTTGGCAATATACTCCGCCATATCTACGTCCTCGCCCTCTTTATGGTCTTTAGATCCCTTTCGTCCTTGCCAAATAAAGAAATAGGTTGGGGTATATAGTGCCGCTAGTTCTAATTAGCAGTAAGGTTTATATTAAATAATTGCATATATTGCATCTATATGTTCTCACATACAATAAGAAAAATATGATACACATATATACTTGCCATTTGAATAATTGTCAGATTATGGTCTTTTTTATTATACAGCCAGCAACTTCCAGTCATATATGATACCACCGCATATATAAGTTTCAATGTTCCCCCATGTATGGATCCTATGAAATTCCCCAAGTAACCAATTCATTGAAATAATACTAGCTAGGGCGTTACTACATCCAGCATGAGAATCCATGGTTAGTAAGGGCAATATGGGGACTATGCGGTTAGGTCTGGATAGATATGATGGCACCATAAGGTTCCACAACCAACTAAGTAAGTAATAATTAATTAGGATGGATGGTTCCACTCCGAGATACCAATGTAGTAGTAGCACATGAGGTTCCTGATCTTCTCACAAAACCTCATCTATTTTTTATGGATCTAATGATGAATCCCCATTCCTCATCGGGAATATAAAAATGAGATTATTCTTTATGAAGGTGCGTAGCTCTTTCCTGACAAAGGAGGGGAAGGCATTTCCATTATAAATATGGGAGCGATACTACAACTGCCGATGAGGTGGTTCCACAGTTGATAGGAGACGACATTATAGGGCACCACTGATCCATGTGATCCATGTGACCCAATGGAACCATAGAATCCATGTCCTCCGTGTTTGTTTGGTTGGGACATATTGTCCAAAACCTAATATATCTTATATATGTATGTGTAATGGTATGTATCCCTTATGAACTAAATAAATCATATGATGGCGCCAATAGTAAGAAAATCATTCCAAAAGGATGGAACAACCAATAGTAGGGAAAGTTCCATCTATAGGGATCACCATGAGGTTCCACTAATGCCATTCCGGGTGTTTTTAACTAGTAGGAAGTATTCGACAGCTTTACAGTTTGTGGGAGATCCCCATTGGAGCATTACCAGTAGCATGATATTCCTGGGGTAATGGGGGTAAAGTAGGGAACCCCATCAGATAAAAGCACTATCCATATATGATCACTATAGATACATAGGATACTTTCTCTATGAGGTAGGTCTAATATAGGCGTTACATCCACATGAGTTATGTTCATCAATAGGGTATGATCTCTTAGCAGCAACCCATTCCCAAGGACCTCCATAGTATGATGGCCTAAATATAGGTGGTGATAGTAGTGTGTTCACTCCTAGAGATTAAATCCACCATTCCATAAGGAAACAGTATAATCCCCATGTGATTTGGGCTGTCAGAGTGAGCTACACTTAACTTAACGGAACCACAATTCTTCCACTAGGTTGGGGTAATGGATAGGTAGTGAACCATATCGTGAGAGTGCTCTTAGGATCGTGAGATTGCTCTCAGGTCCTTCCCATTTAACACATTTTTCCATAGTCAAAACCTAATTTCAATTAGTTATTTTAATAGTTAATGAGTTCTAATTCCTAAAGTTTTGTCTCTCTGCTGTTATATGCCCGCCCATGCTGTTGGATTTCGAACTGTGTATGAACCTGTCACTATAAGGTATGAAACGGGATTTGGATC
Organism: Pseudotsuga menziesii; assembly: GCA_001517045.1. NCBI lineage: Eukaryota > Viridiplantae > Streptophyta > Pinopsida > Pinales > Pinaceae > Pseudotsuga > Pseudotsuga menziesii. Next base: position 358,612 of record LPNX010345158.1, read on the forward strand.
TGCCTTTGCCTCTGCTCCTCTCCTTTCTTGGCGTCTACCTATGTAACCCATGCTTCCACCTTGGCATATATCTCTACCTATGCCTCTGCTCCTACTACTGATGCCTTTTTGCTATGGGGTGAGACCACTGTAGCTACCTTTTAATAATAGTGGAGTTTATCTAGCGGCGGATCCGATTCTAGTTTGAACCATTGCAGAAGAAGATGTAGCATCCAAGCCACACTAATTTGTTAGGCACTTGTTGGGGGAAGGATCAAATAGAGCACAAAGGAAAAACACCCTACTATGAAGGGGGCCATGTGGCACTAAAATTGCACTTGGCATGATCAAAGGCCCACTTAATGATAACACTCTCTTCAAGGAGGTTCCTAGGGCATGTTGAAGGCAAGAAGGGTTTAAAAAGAAGCCTAATGGAGGGTAAACTTTCCAATTAAACACAGTAATTGGTCCACATACTACCGGCCTTTGTGGGAATAGAGCCTCTTATAACCAAGGTCGCTACCGGAGCTTCCATGTATTCGAAGGTGTATTTATCCTTCCCCTCCTTTGTCGGGAAAGAGCTACACACCTTTGAAGAGGGATTTCGGGGAAAAGAAACATTGTTAGATGTGTGGTTCACATATATCTTTGGAAAAGAATTCAGTTTATAATTTTGGGGGACACATTGTTCGAGGAATTCTATTCATATTTGGAGGTTTTACTTGCCAATGGCAAGGTAGTAATTGGTGGTGGGTGAGGGCAAGGAGAGCTCTTTTCATGAAGAGATGCCTTGTGGCATTTTATACATGGTCAAACCCTAAAATGAAGAATAAATGCATACTTTAAGAGGATTTCATGTCACAAAAATAAGAAAAGTATAAAAATTGACCTTGCCCAATGGTTGGGTGGGAATAGATAAATAAAATAAAAAAGAAAGTATGACCCAGTGCACTTAAAAGGGGCCTTTGAAAAGAGTTTTATATAATAAAAAGGCAAAAGGGAGTGCTCCACCTTAAGGGGATTCTAGGGCCTTCTAAAGAAATCATATTTGATTTGATAAGTTGTTTTAAGAAAATCTATAAAAGGAGATCTATTATCATTTGCTAAGGACATGGCCGGAAGACGGGGATTTACCTCTCCCTTTGGTCGAGCGGCCTTACGGCACCTCTAAGTCCTTAAAATAATATCTTTTGGTCTAATTGGAAGAAGGGAATTAGTTCAACAACGCTCTGGCCGATAATCCCTTTGAAGGCTATGTCCATGGCTCGCTGAAATGTAGCACCTGCATTACTTAATCCGAAAGGCATTTTTTTTCAAGAGTGTGCTTGATAAGAATGTATGGTGTGTCCTCTTCTTACATTGCATATTCTTAACCTCATATTCTCTTTTGAAAGGGTGGAACTGTGATTAAGGCACCTCTATAACATTAGGGTTTTGTTCCATAGCCGGTCATTTTCTATTGTTTATTCCCCTTTACCAATTTACAACTCATCATCTTCAAATCCAAATAAGGGGCTATCCCATGCACCACAGTCCTACCTATAAAACAAATAAAATAATGAAAATCCCAATACAATTGTCCTGGGGTGACAGACTAGGACTTATACATAAGGAAAGTTAGGGTACCCCAATGTGTTATTAAAGTAGCAAGCTCTACTGCCTCTAGAAGAAGGATTTAATTGAAAGGTCCTACTAGCTAGAATAGCAACATATTAACCAGGCTTTTTCCTTCCCCTCCTTTGCCCCTTAAATATATACCCTAAAAGAGCTATGCACCTTCTTATAGTTGTTGTAATCAAATAAGAGGGAGGGGGCAAGAAAAGATTTATTGAAAGCTAATGTCTTAAAAGGAGATAATGGGCCTTTCTGTTGTATTAGGATTTTCATTATTGCCAGAAAAACCCCATTTCCAGACCCTTCCCTCTCAAACTCACCTTTAACACAGTGAAGGGTTTCCTTGCCCAAAACGAACCAACTTGTGGACCCCACTTTTTTGTTAAGAGACACTATTTATTCCACCCATAACCTATATAGAATAGTAGTGCATGGAACTTACTTATAATAAATTAACATCGCTCAGCTTCTAGGAGCAACCTTTTGTCCACTATAAGTGCAACATCATTATTAAACAAGTGGCTGTAATGCTGCGCAGGACCAACTTCATTTATTTTAGAACATCGCTCAAGGAGCTTGGGTTATACTCATTTTTTACCTATTTAATGCTGAGGTTTATAGGAACACATTGGGAATTTGAGCACCTCCCTTGAATCCATTGCACAACACTTCCCATATGCCTTGGTTAGCTTTGGATCTAACTAATTCATTACCTCTAACGACATGATGTTTCTTGAGGCACCTGAGTCAAGCGCACAATTATGCAATAATTTGTTATCGGTGTAAAATGGGTCTACATCAATCTGACTCTCAACCAGAGCAGTTACTAGGTATACCTCTCTATTCTATCCTTCTTCTTCATCACAAGCGGCTGTCTTCCTTGGTTCCTTCCTCAACTATAGTTCACTTCTGGCTCTGAGATATATGAATGCTCTTTCCCCGTGCTCAGGGATTATCATGAGTTCCAAAGGAGACAGTTATTTTGAACTGGCTCGGGACAATAGTAGCCATCAATTGGGTTTATACTTTGGAAAAGGCGTATCCACTCCACGGGCAGAGTTCTTTCATCAGGACCAGGAATCATAATAGTTAGGATAGAGGTAACATCACCAGTTTTGTTTGCTGCTATGGGAACCTTCTTTATTAGTGCAGGGTCAGGGAATAGTCTAGCTTCTATGGGAGGTTCATGCTTGTTATCCTTTATATGCTTGTCTTGTAGGTATATTTTGCTTTTTCTTTTTAGCCTCTTTTATCTCCTCTTTTATCTACGGGTGCTCCAATACTTGGAAACAATGGCATGCCCGATTTGTTCTTAGGGGCAGATTAATAACCATTTGTATTACCGTTATTCTATGTTTTTTCGGGTGGAGGGAAACTTACAGGGGGATTGGCCTTTTGAGGGGAAGATCCACTCTCTAGAATACTCTTTCTGGCTTTAGGCAGGATACCCTTACTTCTGACATAATTACTTTGAACTTGAGTAACATCAGCTTCTGTCAGGATTCTGCAGTCCCCAAGAGGAATCCCAGCAGCCACACTTGGAATAATTGCAATCCCTAGCCCTTGTATCTTTCTATCCTTTTGTTTTGTAGGTAGGCATTTCCTTAGACTAAATACCACAAATCCAAATAAGTGGGATGAGGTCGACTACTTCTGCTGCTATGAGGTCTGACAAGTGAAATGACTCTATGGCACCATCATATGTGAAAACTTCTATATGCAAGCTTATATAGTAAGAGGTTATAGATCCAGCTACTATGAGGTCTGTAGTTTTCAGAATCGTATCGTAAAGAGCTAGTGGAAGCAGCCAGCGGGAATCCTAGCGTAGTATACAATCTCAGGAGCCAGTTGAGTAAGTCCAAGTGGAGATAAACCTAGCAGCTCTGGTATCGACCGACGGTACCAACAAGGCAACCAACCAACATGGATCGAACAACAACACCAACTAGATCAACTATATATGCAACCTAGGTCATAAGTAGTAACAAGTAGATATGCTAGTCCCAAGTGTGAGACCAAGCGTGAGACTATGGCTAGCTAGTCCAAGTTCAACATATGCATACCGATATCATATATTAACATGTATATATGCAAGTTGTTCTAGTCCCATAGCAGCTACGCCCCCAACTACTAGGGGACTATGGGTTGTTGCACCCTTCCCCCGGGCTAGTAGATTGGTCTGGTTGGTTAGGTCTGCTGGCTTTCACCAAGGCTAGCACTTGTGGGATTGGAGGGCATGGGCCAGTAGATATGCAATATCATCATATAGCGGCTTTAGGCAGATTCCGTATACATGTTGTTCATGGCTAGTAACGATCTCCATCCATGGCAGACTCGTATAGTAAGACCGGTATGCACACATTTCTATGTAAGTATCGTATGTGAAATAGAATCATATAGTAAGTAGTACAAGCAGAGTAGCTGCCATATAATAGCCCCAGAGACTAGAGAATAGTGGATCGGTCTGGACAAGTGCAACTTCTCCATGGCAAGCTCATATAGTAAGACCGGTATGAACAAGTATCTATGGCCATATCATATAGTAAGATTGGTATTCTTATGGCTATGAAATTCCAAGTGCATCAACACCTGCTACTGGCGGTGGGGCTTTATTAGGCAGGTCAACGTCTCCATAGTTAGTTCGCTGGAGCTCAAAGAATTAGAATTATTCATGACCAGGATCCCCAATAATGGCGTGGCCGGATGATGAGGAGGAGTCTCCAGAGTCCCAGTAGGGCCAAATACAACCCATATAAATTGAATATTTCATGGATTTATATCTTTTCTTTACTTGATGACACTTGGATACAAAGCTTGGGTTACACATCTTGAGTTATTGGGCTACTACTTGGGCTAGATACACAGCGTCTCTTCACTGGTGGTTATTATTATTCACCAGGTCTACGTGGTCATGTTACCATATTTCTAACTACTCTCTGTTATCTCCGGTTAACCTAAGCATACCTATCCCTCCTCTAAGAATCACCTATCCATCCAGTAGGAGTCTACCTGCTCTCTATTTAGTTGGATAAGATGACACAAGGAATACACGGCATTTAGTTGGATAACAACACTTGGATACACAGCGTAGCCTCTGAACACACCTATTATACCCTTTCCCTACCCTTACCCTTTCTGACCCATACTTTCCCTACTTATTCTATGAACGATCCTTACCTTACCCTTTCCATATGCTTTATGTTAACCTTTTGGATTCAGTTCGCCATAGTCCGTTCGCATTCAGCCAGAACCCATACCAAGTGTATTAGTTAGGTGGGTAGGTCAACCATACTGATTTTATTTTTACACTCGGCAAGCCGCTCGTGGTCCAGTCTTTCGGAAATTTCACCAGTCTTTTGGTAACCCATGCAAGCTAGTTCCCGCCTGCTCGAGGTACAGGTTATGTTTGGTAGCTTCATGAACAGAAGAAGCGTCACTTCAAGTATGTGCTAGCCCCACCAAAGTATGTATGGATGAGGTACCCAAGGAAGGAAGGAAGATTGTAAATATGGTTCAAAGAATAAGGTTGAAGAGGTTTCCAAGGCTGAGGTTAAGTCCCCAAGGAGTAAGTGGAGTTTACCAAGGCTAAGTGTAAGGTGCCAAGTAGTAGGTCTAATGCATAGGTTACCTAGGCTAGTCCCACCAAGGCAGAGTCTAAGGAAGGTCCCAAGTAGGAAGTTTATGAGTTTCCCAAGGATTAGGTATGAGTATGGAGAAGAGTTGTTGTATGAGTATGAGAATTGCTAGGTTAAGCCATAACCACCGGTAATCATTCATTGGGAAGCTATGATCCGTTCATGGGTCACACATAATGGATGTATTGGCTTTTGGTTGTTAATTGCTGTACCTAAATCACAAAACTTCTTTATTTCATTATATATTTGAAAACACAAAAACACAAAAGAGGCTAAGCACCACCCACCTCCTTACACTAGTTTACTTCTGCCACTTCCCTTAACTTCCGCTCAAGCTCTGGTTCACTCAGCTTCATTATTTTCTTCGTCCACTCCTTCGGTAACACTTTAAGCATGTCAGTGTGAAGTTCAGTACCCTAGTACTATTCCAGGATCTGGGGGTAACGTTTAAGGTCTGTGTAGTAAGCAATTACCTTTCATCAGTGATAAGCCGTGATCCGTTCATTGGAAATACGTCATGCCATTATCTTTGATTCGTTAAATCGATGCACCAACCAACTCCCCGCCTGACTCACACCCTCGGGATGGGTTCTGGATTGAACTGATTTGACTGGATTGCTAGTGCCATAAGCCGTAGCTTGCTGTGTGCCGTACTGTGCGGGGTTTTCAATATGCCACTAACAAAATAAAAGTCGTTCACTTAAGTGGTTCGTTGCACAAATAAAGCCATTCACAAAATCCATTTACAGAAGAGTCAGCCATTGTTAAGCCACAACTAATCACTGTATGAAGTAATGAATGCATTATATACGTGCATATACAAACCCGCGCATAATAAACACCTACCTCATCACACTAACTAGTTCTTCCTTAACTTTCGTGCCCTTCCTGTCTAGCTTATCTTGGCCAGTATCCATCTAATCATTCAATCAATATCCGTGCACCTGACTCACTCACACTATCAGGATGGGTAATAGCTTGAACTGAATTGAAATGATTGACTGGATTGCAAGTGTCGTAGTGTTTGTGCTAGTATTGTAGCAGTAATCCGTAGCAGTAAGCCTTATCATCCATATCAGCCATAGTAGTAAGCAATCATATCTAGCAAGTGTCTTATTCAAGTCCCCTCCCCATGGGTAGTATGAAGGGGGTGTGGCCCCTGTTAAGGGCTGGTGCGAAAGGAAGGTAAAGCGGGTGTGGTTACACAAGCAGTTACAAGAGAGGTCTTTCGGGATTGGCATTGATTGATCTTTTGATTGATTAATACTTAATGTCTTCTTAGAGGGGCGCACAATCTTATGAGATAGGCGTTCCCACCAGCAATAGGCAACATATACTGAGATAGGTGGTCCACCGTACAAACAAATAAGGACTAGACAGGAGACCTCACTAGGAAACCTAGAACCTTTCACCCTCGACCTAGACCCTTGACCCTTGACCCTAGAACTTAGATCTCAACCCATACGAAATCACTTACCGCTACCGAACAAGAGTTTCAATTTAATGGATAATGTGTTACTTACGAGGCACCCATTGAAGAGGATCATCAACAGCAACCATCTATTCCAAGATTAAGTAGGAGTCAAGCCAGTCGCAGGAGAAGAAGCAACACCAGCGTCTTAACCAATTTTAGATCGATACCTAGCATAAGTCATAGAGACAAAGCCATATTAAGCAACACCCATAGCTTGAGTTGATCCGAAAGCTCCAGATCAATACCCATAAGTAGAATAAGCAAGGGTATGGTTGATTCAGTAGATTATAGTAACTTAGTTGAACCAGGCATTGATCCATAACTCTATCCCGCAAAGGCATAGATACCTAAGGCATAGTCAAAGATAGCTTTAGAAGTAGTTTACCTTTACATTAACACTTATTACTTACCTAAAGACATCGATACGGTAGTTTCACTAGGTGATCCATCAGTAACTCCAGGTAAAGATACAAAACCATTCATTGATGCTTTAATTCGTAATGCTCATGACTCAGATGCTCGTAGTTCCAGATGTTGGTATAGATACTAGTGGTCCAGATACAGAGGCTAGTTATGCAGATACTAATATCATGGTTCAACTGCTCATGATGCTGGTATAAATTCTAGTGATCGTGGTAGAGATGCTTATAGATATACCTAATAGAGCGAATCCCTACATGATTGGGAATAATTTAGTTATAGAGATAGGGACAGGGGTAAATATTCTTCTTGTGATCCGGAACGACCACCTAATGGATGGGAAATGTCAAAATCGATCGTATGAAAAGGGTGGTTTCTCAGGTTGTTTAGAATCAATCGTGTTTTAAGGTATGAAGTCGCTTGTCCACATCGGGAAAGGCTTTTGTTCTTCATTCTAAATTGTTACACCTCCGATGCGTTTTAGTCAGACGACCTCATCATTCACTTTTGTAAGATTATTAAGCAGCAATAAATCTTCCCGTCTATCGTACGTTCTGGTGGTGTCATACGTTGTTCGCTTGCTTGGCCAACTTGGAACTATATAGAAAAGGAGGAGCCTATCTTAGGCTTTGGTTCAGCCAGTTGTTCGAGGGTTGTAGGTGTTGGAGGGCTATAAAACTTCCCGCTCTACCCGACCTATATATAGTTTCCCCGTCAGGGTATGTGATAATAAGGAAGTAGGGTTGGCTGGGCTTAGAACCCTTCACCAGCTTACCAAGTTGATCCAGTAAAAGTAGCAGCACCTAAAGCAACAGAGCCTGTCCCAGTCCTTGTACGGGTCCAGAGCTATATGTTTACCCATAAGCAAAGGCCCAGGCAAGTGTAATTAACCCATCAATGACATAAGTAGTAGCAATCGACCTGGTTCCAGTAAAAGCGCATGAGCCAGGAGAGAAGTAGCATCACCAATTTCATAATCTGCAACAGATAAAGTAGCATAGTTGACAGTAGTAGCACCCATTTAAGTTCTTGATCAAAACCCAGTTATTTTTTGAGTCAATTCCATAGCTGCAGTCCCATTTCCAACACCAGATTCCCCGGTCACGGATCCACCAGTAGCAGATGTTGTTAGAGCACACGAGGGGAAGGACCCAGAGGGACTTTCCTGACAAAGGAAGGGAAGGACCTGAAGCTCCAGAGGGCTTGACTAAAAGGAGAGGGAGTTTCCTGAGGCACAAGGGGAAGGACCCGGAGGGACTTTCCTAACAAAGGAAGGGAAGGACCCGGAGGTCCAAAGGGCTCGACTAAAAGGAGAGGGACTTTCCCGAGGCACGAGGGGAAGGGGGATCATGTGAAAAAAAGGGAGGTGTTTATGGTGGATTTTGCACTCATAATAAAACCAATGGTTCATTAGGAAAAATGAAAGTTTAGGGGTCCAATAGAGGTGTCAAATGGAATAGGTATAATAAAAAAAGGCAGCCTCCAAAATGGCCTTGGAAATTAGCTCATACTTGGCCAAAGGCATCTCGAGTGATGATAAATGGGGAAGGGAGGACTCCAATGATGAAGGCAAGTGGTATAAGAGTCAACATACTATCCATTTAAGTGAAGAGTGGTACGTGGGATGCAAAGAGGTGGGGGGAAAGGGTTGATAGAGAAGGAAAGGAACGCGTAGTCCACAAGGGGGCAGAATGAGAAATGTTGAGCATGAGGGAGCAACTCTTGGCCAAATAGGACATATTCAACCACAATGGCTCCACCACTGTGAGGGACACATGACATTGCTAGAGTCAAAGTAGTGCAAATTCCATTTAGGAAAATTAGATTGTGAGATTACCCAAGTTTCTAAATGTACCTCCCATAGGATGTTGGGGCCTAATACCACCAATCTAAATCTTGTGAAGATCAATGATATTTGGATCAATCTATTTAAGGAAAAGAACATCCTTGGAGATGAAACTCAAGGTCTCAGATATCTGGAAGCAAAATAGGTGTGGGACTCTCTACGTAAGTTGCACTATTGAGCTAATAAGGTAACTAGAAATAAAGAGGTTATCCTCTTGATGGTCTCTCACTGGGTTGGACCACAAATAAATTAGAATAGAAAGCCGAAAATATTGAACGTTAAGAGATAAATGCACCTCTGGTCTAGATAATGAAAGAAGGTGGAGAGGGAAATACCTAAATTCCAATAGAGGCAATGATATCTCCCTCTAATCTCATAATAGATAGGGAAATTGAAGACAAGATGCTCCTTCATCTCAATCTCATGTAAGTGGCATAGCTAGCAAATCCTATCTAACCATGGGATTTTGTGGGCCAACTCAAACTAGAGCCTATGAGAGCCCACCTGGAATTAATAAAGGGTGATCCTAATCACATGCATCTAATGACTATGCATATGTGCAAGTCTGATGATGAGGCCATCTCTCAGCTGCGAAAAATGCTTGAAATAAAAGGACATATTAGGACCAAGGCCCTCAAGAGGTGCACTACACATTACCCGGACGCACTATATCAAAATGTCTACTACAGTTTAGGTATCACTTTAGAAGGTAGGAGGTAACCTAAAGTTTCTAACAAGTACTTAAATGTGGGGCTCAAATCAGTGAAGTATAAACTAGTTGAGGTCATCAATAAGCCTCTAAAAACCAACAAAAAACACATCCTAAGGGCCTTGTAAAGGAAATGACCTCATATGAGCATAGTGAAAAATAAGGATACCAATCCTTGTTGAAAGCTAAGTCCCCAAAGTGCAAATTATGTGGAGGATGCGCAAGCAAGCTCGACTAAAAGAAGAGGAAATAAACCAATCTGAAAATGGCCTCAAGGCGAAAGCAATGGGTCCCAAACTCTGCCTAAACTATGTGCTAAGGAACTATCAATTTGCATCATATGGTGCAATGAAGAAGGGTCTGGAATCTATCCATCCTAGCCAAGTTTCTCTAAAGCAAGCTAGGCCCCCACACCTTGTAACCCTAAACGACAATAGGTTTTATAATAATGTCCAAGGGCTGCTTCTTGGGAAAGATATCCTTAAAGTGAATCTTCAAACACAATCTCAATAAATGACAAGGACCCGGAGGTCCGGAGGGCTTGTCCTTTTGAGGGCAAGGAAAAAATCCAAATTAGTAGAATGTTTCAATATGTCCAAACCAAATGAACATGGAGGGCATGGATGATTTTATGGTGGTTCCATTGGATCACGTGGATCACAGGAATAGGAAAAAAGACATAATTTCTTCTTTACATTGAGTGTTGTATCGACAGCGGTCCTAATAATAGGTTCAGACAGTATGGCCTGGCTCCCTAGCAAGGATGTATCCATAGCGATATCATATAGTAACACGTATGGGACCATATGGATTGAAATTTTTTGATAAGATCAGATTTGTTGGTTCCCACTGACTGAATAATGATCTTTACCAATAGCCCGGACCACCACACTATGATTGGGTAATGGGTTGGTGCATTGGTGCTATTATACCTCTTGAAAAGGAAAGATCAATCTTATTTAGATATATCTAAAGTTCTTGGGACGAGGGAGCAGAAGGGGATAGAAAGAGACTGAGCGGGAAGGTTTCTCAATATCTTACCACTGCTAACTAAATTTCAACTTATTATATATAAAAGGTCCTACGGTGCTTGTCCGCATCGGGCAAGGCACGTTCCGCGTCTTGAGGATGCGCAAGCAGGCTCGACTAAAAGGAGAGGAAGATATGTTGTTTTTTTCCCCAATCCAAGCGAGTCGTCTGTTCATCTAGCTAGATGGGAGTTACCGGGCCACACTACACGAACTGACAGGTTCTTTCTCGACGTCCAAGACAACTAATAAAAAGTGCTCGCTATTTTTCTATAGTAAGGTTGTGTGCTTTCGATGTCAATGGGACATTATGCAGGACAGTGTTCGCTAAAGAAGATAAAGGGGGTGGAGCAGGTTGCAACTGGGATTGTAGCAAGAGTAGAGGAGATTACCTCTCAATTTGAGACTACCTTTTCCATGGCTTCTTTTTTATCTACTAACACTTTGTCTAGTGTTGGTTGGTTTGTGCATGGATTGGGAAGATAAAGGTACCAAATAGAGATGCCTAAGATAAGCTCAAGGAGACTCAATGTGGCCATTACAGGGATCCCAAATTAGATAGCCTCTGTCAGCTGATGTCATGATGTGTAGATACTATCGAGCTTAATAACTCTCTCTAGACATAGTATATGAATCTCTCTAACTGCGGCATCACCTGGGTCCTGCTATCTAAATTCTATGTAGGATGCAACATCTCTAGCTAACCATGTAGGGAATACTTCCCTCTAAGGTCTCCCTAGTCTCAATGGAAATAGAGGTAGAACCTTTACTTTTTCTATAATAATCTTCACAGTATCCTCCTCCAATCTATCCTCTTCCTAACCGCATGCAGCCTCACTATTGATAAGCTTGTTTCCACCCTCAATGTAAACAGTCATCAAACTAATGTACTTTGTCATTTGCTCAGTAAACCAACCTAAAGAGACCTCTAGTCTTGTATCCTCACAATCACTCTTGGTCTCATATCTATCATCCATACTAGAAACCATAATCAAGACCCCCAGAACTTGCACATAAACCACCTTCTATTAGTTAGTGTCACCTTTCCTTACCTGGGAATGATTTCACTATTGTCTTCTAGCCTATGGTTATGTGTCATTTTATGGTTATGGCTTTCTAATTTAGAACTTGTATTCTTGACTCTGAATGACTAATAATAATACATGGCTTGTTTTTTTGATGGATTAATATAATTCCCTTAGGGACCTTCCTGAGGGGTCAGAATGATCGATTCAATCATATTTCCTTTCTTTTTTTTACTTCCAAAGCCATTGCTTAGGTCTTAAAACCCTTGAGGCATACTTTGGATTTCTTGTTGCTAGTTTACTATGACATTTATTTGTTCCTCTTTGTGTAGTGAAAGCTTTTCACTCGATTTGAAAGGACTCGTTTTTTTATAGTACCTATATACTTCTCCACTTTGCTTATACAATCTCTGTTTTAGCCTAAGTACCTACTAGTTGCGCCCGTTAATTTGTGTTGTAAATAAGGTATAAGTTGATATTTTATCTACACCGATGCATCCAAAAGCGTTCTGTTTAAGCTACTCTCCACACCAGGAAGAAAATCGAATTACACTGTGTCACCGCGATCCTGAGAGAGATAAATAAGCTAATTCCCAATGCAACAAAGAATATAATTGACTATGTTGTGATACCTTATAGTGGGATGGAGAAAGATCCAATAGCTTCAATGATCCAATAATTTTGATAGAGGTTAAAGGCATTAGGCTGCACTCACAATCCCTAAGGAGGATAAATTACAATTCAGATAAGGTGCGTAGCTCTTTCCCGACAAAGGAGGGGAAGGAATTTGAAAGTCAAGGAACCAACTAGCAACAATCCCTATCGTTTGGTTGGTTGCGTTCATCGTTGGTAAGAACAATGTACATTGTATCTGTATGAGTCCATCACTTAGTATTACAATTAACAAACATAACCATCCCGTTTAAGAGAGAATATGTGTATCGTTGCTTATATATGATGCACTCGTGTAACTTCAATGAGTGTTTCAATTCTAGTGAGTAGCTAATGAAGAGTAGTAAGTTGCTAATGAATATATCATTGTTCATTCAGAGTGTGTAGCTAGGCTTATAAGTCAAAGTAGCAGGAAAGGACATGACACGAAATAACCCGACCTGAGGGAGGTCAAGGAACATTAAGTGTGAAGCCCGCTATGGACGAGGTACGGTTAGTTACTCGTCCGACCCAAATCAATATGGTGTTTTGATGATAGACAGAAATAAGGAAGAAATGGGTATAATGACTTGTTCCTAGCTTCCCAAGATAGTTTTACCTCTTGTGCATTTGAAAGGTTATACTTTCCTGGCCTTCCTCCTGCTGGAAATACTGAATTAAATAGATATATAATATATCTATAAAAGATAAGTGTGGGATTAAGGTAATCACTAAAGAGGCGTGATTCAAGATGAGGTAATCACTGAAGGCACGGTTAAGGTAATCGCCAAATTGTTAAAACATACATAAAGACTGAACCATTATAAAATAAGTCAATACTTTTCACATAGGCTCGCTATACATAATCCCACTATAGATGGTTTACTATTTGGGTGGTGGGTCAATCAATAGGTCCAGAGAGTCGAGACAAGAAGCAGGCACAGCAAGTAGCTGCGGGTTGCCTTATATATAGGGTGGGGTTGGCTTGCAGTCGGAACCCAATCCCATAGTAAGGCCCGTACCCTGGACCCATAGAAAAGACATAATATCCCCCCCCCCCCTTATCTGCTTTGCCAGTACCCCGACATCCCTTCAAGGATAATGAATGAAACGGGTCTAGTCTTGGAGCTTCAAATGCCGGTTAGGACTACCTCATTTCGCAGCTTCTCGCACAGGTCTCCGTGGCCCAACTACAGGAAGTTCCATACTTTTTGGGGTCCTTCCCTGCCTACCCAAAGGCATCGTCACCGAGGTGGAGCCTATCAATCAGGTGCAGCAACTAAGGGCAAAATTGGGTCGATTTCTGATTCCAACAAGCCTAGGTTTAATGAAACGAGGCATATAAGGGGATGGGCTGTTGAGGCATCCAATTTTGTCAATTTGAAATAGAGTCTTTCCCCCTCTCTAAGTGTTTATGGCACTTTGCCTGGTGATGAAAACAAATATATTCATAGAATAATTATTAAGAAGTCATTGCGGGGGTTTCGTGGGAGTAATGCCTTGCCCGATGTGGACAAGCAACTACGTCCTTTTGCTTTCCCCTTTCTATTATATTCTAAGGGAGAGCACTCATACGTCTGATTGCTCGGTGATTCAACTCCACTATTTCTATTTATCCCTTCTGCATCTGCAAATGATGCCTTTTGCATCCCTCATTGTCTCATTTCAAAGAAGCCATATCATAGCAATCATCCCAAGAAGCACCCTCAAGATCATGCTACCAAGTGGAGTCAGGTGCTTTTTCATTGTTTGCGACGAATGGCACTTGTGATCACAATAGGTCACCCACATAAATTCTTCGAAAGAGGTCCTTAGGAAGGAGGTCTCAACTAAAAGGAGAGGAAAACCCTGTATTTTTGGATGAGGAAAATCCCGTCACCTGACCTTTCAATTTTTTCTTTCTTTAAATCACAACGAACTAATAAGGTATGCATGCAAATAAATAGGTGAGTTAGCGAGGTAAAGCATTAAGACAGATGAGAGTGCCCCGAATTCTACCCAAGTCTATTACTAGTTAGGCTAGGAGAGCTTTATTTCAATGATATTAAAAGGTGTAGCCCCATAATTGAATACTGATCAAATTCACATTTTGTGTCCACCATTTCAAAAGAGACACATGCTCCGTCCGATCACGAATATCACATATATAAAATATATCCAAAATATAAGCAGAGAACCTAACGGAACCCCGGACACCATATTGAAAGCACGGGGCGAAATGAACGTAATTGTGCCTAGAGATTGAAATGAAACAGATTATTTACGCGTAAAGCAGGTTCGAAGCATACAATCCCCTCTTCGGGTGCGCGAGCCCATTCTAAATGATCAAACCCCACATTAAGGAAAGAGTTCTATCAGAAAAAAGAACCTGACCCGACCCAGCCCGGGAACCTTGGAACAGAGGCCAGACCAGGTTTCTCTCTCTAGTGACTGAAGGATTCATTCGAAAGAATCCATATAGATACTTAGTGAAACTGCTTCTTTGCTTTTGATTGATTGGCTTTACCTTATTGGTCTCTCGGGGCCTATATTGGGCTCTATTAAATAGAAAATATCTGACTTGCTACTATAACTACCTTAACTACTCACACCGCGAGGCTCTATAAACTCACAACTAAGATCACCTTCTCTACTTAATTATAGGTCCACTTTACTTGCTACAGGGGAAAGGGAAGGGAGATCACTATCACTTTACCTCTCACTTTGGTGGGGGAGATAGTAGGGACCACTGACCTAATAGCTTTGGCTACAATGGTGGCTCTAGGGTATACCCTCATAACTCACTTGGCGGTGACCACCTTCATTAAAGGCTCTAGGGAGGGAAGGGGGGAGTTCACATCTCCAAAATCCAAACTAAGAATTCCAAACAACAGCAGCAAGGAATATATCTATTTTCACATATTGTATGTCCAAAGAGAAGAGTAACCTTTGCTATTGGATATTTCCATTCATTGCTTTATGATATAACCATGAAAAGTCACCATTTCTTTCTAACAATAACTAGGGTGTTTCGTATATTAAGCATTACTAATCATTTCGAGAGAAGAAAGTAAGTATTACTCTATCTATGATGCTTGCTTTGTTAAATAAGAGTGAAATAAGATCAGATACGTTTCTATTTCTATCAAGCTATTCTTACCACCCCTGCCACTGATATTGATAAAACAACATTCTGAATGAGGGATAGGAGAAAGAACAAACAAAATGGGTGGAAACAATAAGCAGTGGGAACAACAATCAGGAGGAGTTGAAGCTATGAATCACAATTATTTCATATTTCAAGTGGAAATTACAAAAGAAATTTCAATATATAGTATCAATATGATAGTGGGTGCATCAAAGAGAAATAGAATCCTTTCAAAGCTAGTCCATACACCAGGACTTACATGGCTC
The DNA here is from genome assembly GCA_001517045.1 of Pseudotsuga menziesii. Taxonomy (NCBI): domain Eukaryota; kingdom Viridiplantae; phylum Streptophyta; class Pinopsida; order Pinales; family Pinaceae; genus Pseudotsuga; species Pseudotsuga menziesii. The sequence goes on from LPNX010345158.1 coordinate 374,386, forward strand.
CCCAATACCCTTTCTTAGATAGCATGGTCAGTCATTCATTCTTTATTAAATAGTAAAAGGAAGGCACTAGCTACATGCATCGTAATATAAACTGCTAGTACTTTTTCCTATAGTAGTGACCAGAACAAATAGATCAAATGATGAACCTAACTAACCCAACTCACCATGATCAAGCAAATCCCACACAGTCTATCCGAGGTGATCCGGGCTTCAGCTTCGCAGTTACACACACATACATACCAGCTCGCCCAACAAGAAAATATTGACTATGTATGAATGCTTACTTAACGACTGCACCATCCAAATTTTGATGGTCGATTTGAAACAGAATAACGTAGCTAATAGCTTATAGATTTGTTGAGAAGAATAGTACGTGAAATAACCCAACCTTAGGAAGGATCAATGCTTGCTATGACACTTACAAACCCAACTGTTAATGGTACCAAGACCAAACATCACCAAGTCAAGTCACCAACTCGTAACATACACAAACCAAGGCGAGTAACCATAACCTCTCACTAGCTTATATGAGCTTTTCAACTAAAGCTGCTGTCATAGTAAAAAGGTAAGTTAGCTGCTCTTTGATACATAGTTAGTTCTCTCTCCCGTGTAGCAATGAATAATTCCCATGCTATCAGCAGTTTATACTGTTTTCTACTGATCCATACCCCCACTGCTACTCGACCCTTGAAGATAGGTGTTAGATGGCCCCTACTGCTACTAATGGTGAGGCTTCACCGCTCGATCCTTGGAATACCTATTTCTCAACCCCTGACATCTCAATCGACAAGACGACATGGAGAAGCCAAAATGGTGATAATGTACATGCCTCTATTCTCCCTCCGCTCCCAGTTATTTAAGTTGATCTGAAATTGGAACTAACCCTTCCCCTCGTGCCTCGGGAAAGTCCCTCTCCTTTTAGTCGAGCCCTCTGGACCTCTGGGTCCTTCCCCTCGTGCCTCGAGAAAGTTCCTCTCCTTTTAGTCGATACCTCCTTCCATCGGACCTCTTTTCAAATCCTGTGACACATCTTCCTTCTTATGAATATGATTAATACCCCCAATAATGAGCCCTTCTGTGCATTGCCTCTTGGGATCGACTAGCGGCTATCAGCAATAACTACTGGGTTATGACTGTCCCGAGGTTAATACGGGAAGGGGGATTTTATATTTTGTCATTTGGAGGGCTATGCTTACTTGGCGTACTGATCATACTGGGTGGGTTCCTTACTCGGTGTCCAGTTAGCGCTAGGCTCAAGCATTCAGCAAGAGAGAAGCATGTAGGAGTGACTGTGTCCCTTTGGTGTTCACATCCCTAGGTGCATTATTCCAGCTAGCAAGCATATCCTGTTCAGATTCGTCAGTTGTGGATTCATAGTGAGCAGACTCACCAGCATCAAAGCCATAAACAAAGTAAGTAGCTTCATATTGCTCCCTTAGGCCCCTCATCATGAGAAAGAAAGCGAGACCCTGTTTCTAATGATCCAAATCCATAGGCAACAACACCTACAAAGCTAGCAGCCTTAGCCATTCCAGTAGATTAAGCCATTACACAGTTGATCCAGCCTTATATGTTGAGTTTCAGGAGATTACCCAGAAGCAGGAGAAGCAAAGGTAGAGCCAGTAGGGGGTCTCGTAAACCCGATAGTCAATGGCAGCTGGCGTCGGCAAGTCAATAGAAATTGCGTTGGCAATAGCGATGGCAACGATGGCGATGTTGTTGATTGGAAATGGAATTCGCAAGGAAGGACAAAAAAGGAAACAACCTACGCGATGGAAGTAGAGCAGCCTTCAGTGACCTGAACAATACAGAAACAAAGTTCATACAGCAACGCATAGAGCAACTAATCGAAGGGAACAAATCGAAAGGGTATAAGCCATGGGGCACGGAAAAGGGACTGATCCATAGATAAGGGGACTTATTGGGGGCTACAATAAGGTAAAATAAATGAGGTTGGGTTGATTACATGATGAGATTCTACGCATAGAACATTTATTTCCAAGAGGTTTGTACGTCACTCATAGCCCTAGGAAAAAAGTAAGGAGTAGTAATCCCCTTTCAGTCTTACCCTTTCATGATACAATACACAGTTCCTATGCCACCAATTCCATTTTATCCCCTTTCACTTAATGATATGCTACAACGGGTTACACAATGAGGTGGTTTCCAAGGAGGATTTATAGGATATAGTGTGTGGGGCTGGAGGCCCGAGGTGACCCATTAGTGAAAATTATGGAGAAGCCAGACACGTCGTGTGCTATTGTACAAAACCCCATGTGCTATAAATCTACTTCCATAGTACAGAGCATCAGACAGAGGAATGTTTAGAATTGAATCAAGAAGTGGGAAGAAAAGAGGGTGCACATGGCTAAAATAGAGATGCATGGAGAGAAGAGGATACTACACATGTGCATGTGGTAACGAGGGCTAGAGAAATAATTGGCATGGATGATGATGAGGCAATATTGGTAGAGGAGATCAAGGAAAGTTCATCCCCATCGAAATTTTATGCAACCAACCCTTTTTCATAATAATAGGGGCCGAAGGCGGGCTCAATCCCAGCTGGCAGGGGGGCACTCTTTGTGTTTGGGATATTCACATATAATTCTATTATGCAAATTATCCTTCGAAACCTCCCTAGACCCTTAAGCCTATGCCCTTGAGACCTCCAGAATTAAACTACGTACTTAGAAATCTCTGCCTCATACCTCCGCCTTGGGAACTTAACCTAAGCCGGGTAGGACTAGCCCTGGTAAACTCATACTTACACCCTATGACCTCCTTTGGTGGGACTTGGTAACCTCATACCGAGAACCTACACCCTATACCTTCCTTTGTACTATACTTTGTAACAACCTATGCATCATACCTATTCCTTGGGAACTTACAACCATACATACTGACTTCTTGGTACGCCTACTTTGGAAACCACTCCTTTCCCTCAAAAGGACAAGCCCTCCGGACCTTGGTAACATCCTGAAAACTCATCCTTACTTGGTAGACTCATCCCTACAGCCTTGGTAACCTATAACTTGGGAATATACTTTTGACCCTCTACTTTTGGAATATCCTTACACTCAGCCTTACTACCCCTTGCCTTCCCTTTACAATCCGCAGTATGTTCGCCATTGTAAGTTCGCAGCCAGAACCCATTCCGAGTGTTTTAGTTTGGTGGGTGCAACAATTACATATTTTATTCTTTCACTTATGCTTGCTGGCCTAGAGGAGCGGACAATGGGGACGAAAGAAGTTAAGGAGTAGTGTAATGAGGTGCTTAGCTTTCGGTAGTAGTAAGTGAAAGGTCTATAAAAAGGTTTATGCTCATAAGTCAAATGGTTTATATATCTGTCGTACTGTACTTCTCTTCCACGTGTAATGCCTGGGTTAGGCAACACTCCTCCCTCATCCTAGGGTTATAAGGTAGTAATAAAGGTTTGGTTCAAACTCCTGACTCATTTCAACTGGGCTCTGTCGTATACCAACAAGTTAATACGTGGTACCTGGAAGACTTAATAAGTAAAGGCAGTAAGTAAAGAATTGGATGCTTGTAAGTAAAGTTTTATGCCCCGTACCTCCCTCCTAAGATTCATAAGGGAAAGTATGATAAACAAAGCATCTCCAGACTGTCTGGGAATATCCTATAATCAATGTCTGAAGCCCATCCAATGAGGCTCTCTGATGGACCACAAAGCCATCCAACAGTTCAACGATATCTCAGTTGAAGTTCTATCTTGAGTTACTAAATCTAGCAGTTCCATAATATCTGAGAAAGTTTCTGGCTGACTATAGAGAATAATAAAACAGGGCAGTTCCAATGCACGATCTCTGAAATGCCAGCAGTAGTTAATATAAATCCAAGAGGGCAGTTCCAACAATACAATAAGTTATCCAACATAAATTCCTAAAGTAGGCATCGAACAGAAAAGAAGGCAGTTAGTTACCCAGTTTACCGAAAGCCCCATGGTGACCAACAGTCCGTTTACCAACAGATAGCCTAATGTTCCAACAGTGCTGTTAAGTCCACAAAAAACCTTCAGCTCACGAACCTACCTGCTAGAGAGATATATTTCTATGCCCGTAGATCTCTTACAAACTTACTCCAACCAGAAGAAGACCTAGGCAGGTTAGAACCGATAGGCCAAAGGGGAAGAACCTAACTGCTGATCTCTTTCTGCTTGCTAGTTTTAGGCTTGACAAACCCAATTGGTTCGTTGACTTCCACTTTGTTCGGGGGTTGATGCTATCTATCTATATCATTATATGTATATGAGATTATTCCATTATTGAAAATGCTAACGTGTTCCTGTACTTTCAATACTATATTTTCTATGCTATATTGGATATGCTCAATGTATATGATATATGCTATGTATGCCTTGTAGGTTGGGTAACAGCTTAAGTGAAGAGATTGAACTACAGATTGAACAGTCATAACAGATTGAACTACTAATTGCATCGGTACGAACTGGACTCAAACAGCTTAACTACAGTTTATGAAGTACAACAGCAGCACTACACAGAAGAACTAAATGAAGTTCTCTTTCAATTATAACTACAGCTTAAGTCAGTACCACTCTTTAACTTCACTTCTATTCCCTTCTTATAAATCAGAATAATATATCCTATTATATATGAGATTATGCCATTATTTTGTGCAGTGTGCCTATTTCTCTCTCTTCTCTATAATGAATTCCCCTTTCCCTTTCTTCCAGCTCTACTCTCTTTAGCCAACCAAGCCTGACAGAAGCCTATTTCACCAAGCCCCTTTAGCCTTTTGCCTTGAACCAGGAAGGATCCTTCCTTGAACCTAGCAACAGAAGAAGCCATAAGCCATTAGCCTTTAGCCCATCCCAACAGATATAATCCTTTACCCTTTAACCTTGAGCCTCACCTTCAACCTTTTGCCAGAACCCATTCACCAGGAACAGAAATCCCTCAACCTTGTAATCTTTTGCCTTTCAACGGAAGAAGATGAGTCCAACAAGTACAATAGAAGGAAGTAGCTATTAACCAGGAGCCTTTTTCCTTTATCCACCTACCTCACCAAGCCCAATAACTCACCAAGACTCACCTACCTTAGGGAAGGCAGGGGATTTCCGGGAAGGAGCCAGATAAGTCTCACCCACGATATACTTACTTATGTTTATACCAAATTAGATCAGCAGAGCATGGATGGATGATCAGGTGCTACACTGCCGGGATTGATTTGATTGAGGTCCAGTCTTCTGCAAGGGGCGAGAGCCAGGAACTAGGATAGGATCCAGAAGCCCGCGGCCTTTAGCCTCCTTTATCCAAGGACAACAGAAAGAAGGAATCCTTTCACCAGGAGCTAGAAGCCGCCTTTCAACATACCCCCCACGAAACTGACATCTACGGAACACACGTTCCTAACTCGACTGGATGCAATTACGATGCGTTACATATGTCGATTCACCATTCATTTGAGGAGCTTTGGAAATGTTGTTTAGTTTACCAGATATAAAATGTTGAGTGGCATAGGAAATATTTTCAAAGGATTGTTAATAACTTAATCTTTTTCTTACGCTGCTTGCCGGAAAGGAGTGGCCAGCGGAGATTAGTCTTACTCGAGAAAAGGAACAATTGAAGCAGGAGCCTTTAACCACTTTTTGCCAAGTCCGCCCAGTCCGCATAAGATAAGGAACCTGCCAAGTACACGTCCAAAAAGTACACTCAGTACACCAGAGGCACCCGACAAAAAACACCAAGTGAGGCCACCATACAAGATAGGAAAAGTACCCTATCAAGATAACATACCCATTGAGGTTAGGATAAAGCCCCATTGATTAATACGAGAGAGAAATAAGAGAAAGACCCCATTCGCCTCTGGATTTACGAAGAAAGAAAACAAGAGCTGGTCGAATATGAAGGCTGGTTGAAACCGGCTATATCATGTGTCGAGAGGCTAGATTGAAACAATGACAAAGTAAGTTGCTTTATGAATCAGGTTAGACAAGAGTTAGACATGTTGTTTATAGATTGAGTTGCCTATCATGTGAAGGAAAGGTGCGTAGCTCTTTCCCGACAAAGGAGGGGAAGGTGCTAAAATACCACAACACTGTTAATGAATATGTGCAACCACGGGATGGGGATAGTCGGATGCAGTGAATGGTGACTATGTGCAATGAGTGGTGAATGGATTCTATGAACGGATTCTATGGATGATGCTTACTTACATTGATATACAATGAAAAGCGCATAGGACATGTTGAGAGTTGCATAGTGAGTATAATCAATCAATATAGGACATGTGTTAAGGAGTTTTAGGAGGAGCTGGATGAATGAGTATTCCCCGAAGAGCCAACCAAGAGATGAAGAGTTTGAGAAAGGAACTGGATTAGTCTTCAGCCAGTTAATTGATTAGGAGTTTGAGGAGCTGGATGAATTAGGAGTACACTTACCAGAGTATTCCACAAGGGGTGAGAGCACTTTATGAAGGTTAAAACAATAGAGGAATAGTAAGAGACAAAGGTTATATCTCGTTACCAATAGAAATTAACCAAGAATAATTGCTTTACACTTGTGCACCCGTGCTACTGATTAAAACATTGGAGATCTTTGCAATTAACCACCAATAAATTTGAGTTTCATATAGTTTCAAATCTTATTAATAATACAGCAAAAGCTACATTTGAACCCATTGAATCAGAACCACGAGTAGAAAAGTTGAAGATCTTGTTAAGTGGTGAACAAAGATGCTAAGGTCAAGTCATGATCCAATGATTAGAGCAAATGCCCATATGGGGCCACCAGACAAGAGGCTAGGACTCTCTAAAATTAAGACTCGAATGGGGTATACCCAGTGAAATCCTACCACTAAATACTTCCAGTTCCAAAAAAATGCTAATTGCACATTCCAAACCTGAGGCCTCAATACTGATTAATAACTAGATTGGTAAATAAGATCTTCTTTTTTCTAAGAAGAAAAGCATATTCTGTTTATTTCTCTGATACAAGATATACAATATCCTAGCACAGACTAAGCCAGAAAGGCTATGATCCTTCATAATAATCCAGAAGTATCCCCCCAAAAACACTAAGGAGTCTAGCTAACTACTAGGTAAAGAGCCATTGTCACCTCACTCTCAACTTGTCTCACTTTGGGTTGGTGATTTACTATCTACACGGGGGCTTCCCTAAATATCCTAGAATATGAATGAATTCATCCTAAGAGTCAAAATGGCTGAGCAGAGACAAGAAAGCGTATGCACTGATTGCTGCTACAGTAAATGAAGAGGTGAGTTGGCATATTAGATCTGATAAAATTTCCTATGATCTTGAAAATAGATTTACCATTAAAAAAGAATGATATTTTCTCATCTACAATAACATATCCATTAACCATAATTTTGTTCGTAGAAACATATAGTAGTTTGTATGCTTTAGATTGCTCACTGTAGCCAACAAACATATATACCTAGCTTTTGGCATAGAAATTACTTCTATTTTCCTTGCCCTCAGAATCGCAAGACCTCTGGACCTTAGGAATATGCGCAAAAGCAATACAACTTCAAATACGAAAAAAATTGATAGAAGGTACGAAGTCGCTTGTCCGCATCGGGCAAGGTACATTGATAGAATCTGCATCGGGCAAGGTTTTCTGCCTGACCATGATTCCTTAGGAGTGCCTCAGTATGTAGATTCTACAAATTTTTACAAGCACTTTTCTTAATAAGGATATAGACTGTAGTATTCACAGCTTCCACGCAATACTTATATGGTACATTTTGATTGTGCACCATGCACTTTGCCATCTCCATAACTTTATTATTCCTTCTTTCCATGACTCCATTTTGCTGTGGAATGTATGGAGTGATATACTGCTATTGTCTTTCCTTTTCGTAATACATCCTTTTCTCGTTTTCCTAATAAGTCTACAATAAGACGGTGTTTCGCTATAATTAACATGTTCTTTTACTAAATGCCCAAGTTTACAAGAACTGGTCTTTTCGTACCCTGTGTTATATCTCAATAGAAAGCTGATGTCGAGGGGATGAAAATGTAGCTGTTAGTATATCTATATTTAGCTCTGAACTCAAAATGCTACTGAAGGGTGTCCCAGGTGGAGTGGACCAGTAATAGTAATGTACACCTGCAGTAAACGATGTATGAATAGATATATTGCATAGATTTTTCAAGCATGATTCAACATAAAACTAGTCATGATATACATGATAATATACCCCATCAATATCGATGAACCGGTTCATGAGGCTAGAACTTATCGTTGTACCATCAACAAAGGTCTTTACCGAAACCAATAAGCATTAAAGTATTTATGGGAGGACTATTTCTTCTTTGGGGTGGAGTGGAATGAAAACAAAACAAGGCTCGGAAAGTGGCATTTACTTTAGGCCGACAAAATGTGACTCAAGAATGGGGAATCAGGGGAAGCCCTTTGTAGTCATCACCATATTTCCAACTACAATTAGTGTGTCTATACTTTGTAGTAAGGGGAGTGTTAGGAAATACCTTACCCTTAGACCCTTCAGTATTTTCTCTTTTTTTTCTTAGCTATGTTAATTTATTTTTTATGGCTACTTTACTTTGCCATTTGTCTTCATCTTTAGGAGGCTTTTTCTTTTTCTTCTAGTCTTCAAGTCTTCCTTTTGAAAAGGCTATATATTTTGACTTTGCCTTCTATTTTCTTATTTTGATTTTCAATAGGCTCTTTTTTCTCTTTTCCTTTTTTCCCTTTTTATAGCCAAAACTGGAAGCTCACTGGCCCAGGTTGCGCTCAGAAAGGCAGAGCTCCCCTGGCAAACTTCTATATGGAAGACCTGGAATAGGTTACCTACCAACGAGTGTCTAAAACACTTCTAACACTCTCTATATTTTCTATTTTTTGGATTTTGTCTTTGTTAGGTAATATACTTTTGGGATTTTCAGGGATGGGCATTGCTCCGCATAGCTCTTCCTGTCTGTTGTCAAGCTAGTCTCTGAGAGCATACCGAGAACCTCCCTCATAAAAAGAGCAAGACACCTATGATATGGGTATTTCAATAATGTAGAGAGGGATCCATCCGAATCCCGATAAAGGTAGTGGAACCTCCCTCGGATATCATAGTAAATGAAATGAGGCATCTTCAGATGAGGTGATCCTTTGACTTCCTCTCATGTAGGTGGAAAGGTTGCCATATCTTATCCGAATGAGGAAGATTAGGATTGGTTTGACCTAAAGCCGATGGGAACCCACTCTTAACTGGCCGGAGGGGATCCTGAGGGCATGCATCTAGTCCCTGCATGTATCTCTGGGTCGAACAATAAGGCCATATCTAAGTTTCATGAAGTGCTCCCCGTAGAAATCCATCTTAGGGCCGAGGCACTCCAGAGGTGAAATCCAGGTGAAAATAAGATATTGTATATAAATGTCCTCTTTGAGAATCTTGCTCAGGTCCCGCTTATATGATAGGAGGTGGCTCGACGCATCTAGATAATACTTGAAAGGGGAAAGGAGGTTAGGAGAGATGGCCACTAGTTGAAGTAACCTAGTAGCCTCTGAAAAGCAACATAGAACCTGTTCAGACGGGCCTACAAGGGCAAGGGACATAGAGGGGCATAGAGCAAGATAGGTGTACTAAGCCCTCCTCGAGGCCGAATCAACAAGAGTCTAGACTTTATGAAGTAAATAGACTACTTTGAAAAGGGCCTCCAGGCGCAGAGGATGTGCCCCAAACTCCGCCTGAATGATGGATCGGGGGATCGTCCGTTGGCTCTAAATGATGTGTTGTAACATAAGGTACGTAAAGGTGAAAAAGTAGGTGTTATGCGAAGGCTATAAGGCTAAGTAAAGGTGGGTCCGTCTAATTTCTAATTGACCAGGGGGGGGTTATCTAGTAGTTAAATGGCTATCCCCAATGTAAGAGATGGGTTTTTTTTTATGGTTGACGTACTGATCCTTAGCTCGCTATCGCTTGCCCTTTTTTATTTATATAGAACTATGAATGCATTTATTTTCACCCTGGTGGGAATGCCCCACCCTAGCCAAAAAGCCTATGGTTTCCTGTTGTTGGAGTCTCCCTTTCATTAACTGACAGACAATGAGTCATTAATGAGGCGGACAAATCCATTAGATTCTGATTCCTTCTACAAGCATTTAAAGGCACTAGCGTACGGGAGGTGGCCGACACTCGTGTAGAGATTAGAGATTTCTACACTTTATCAGAGTTGTTGTTCATCTAAATAGAAATATATGTATAATATACTTAGTTATTAAATAGATAAGATTATGCTATAATAATGAACTCTCCATCCTCTCCCTCTCGGCTCCGCCCTTGCAGGCAGGCAGAAAAGATGGTCATTTCTACTAACTCGGAGTTGTCATCAATGACAAAGGGGGAGATTGTTGACTAAATTTTCATTGATGCCAACACGTGCGTGTCAGTGTGTCTTGGTGCCCCTTGAGGAGCCTCTGAGGGTTGAGCAAGTGTCAGTGTCTAAGGATCCCTTTTTACTTTGTCCAAGCACAATTTTGAATTTTTTGGAGCCCTTGGGACATTGCCAAAATCCCTGTAGAGTGTTCAAGTACCATTAAGTTGTCTTATGGTTTCCCAGTACCACAACCATGCCCTTTTGTCTTAGATTGTGTCCGTGGTGGGTTGAAAAAGTTGTAAGAGTCCAAATGACCCTTTCAGTAGTCATCTGCATTTGTTAGAGGTCATGATATCGTAGGATAAGCCTAGGAACCCCCACACCTTGATGGTTGTGTTTATAAAGCATGTGGCAACCTTGTTGACCTAACTAAAGTCCCTAAAACCCTTTACCTTTGATCCCTAAATTTTACCCTATGCCTTGCCCTTAAAACACTAGTATTACCCCAACTTACACAAAAATGCCCTATCTTGAAATAAGTAATAAGCATTAAAACATAATCAAAATAATATTAAGATTGAATGATAAAACAATTTGTATTTGTTAAAACCCTTCAACATTGAAGTATTTTTAATATTAAAACATTAATAAAAGAGCTCTTGCATTAAGACATGTTTTAAAAGTAGTATAAAAATAAAACATTAAAATATTAATTCCGAGGAAAAAAAAACATTAAAATATTAAATAAATAAAACAACTCTTTATTAGAGTTAACCTTTTAATAAAGTTAACTTTTAATTTTATTAAAGTTAAGGATCAAATTAATTTTTAATTTACAAATCCTCTTCTCCTTCATAGGAATCGGCCCATTAAAGTGATGACATATTAAATACTTTAAAGTTTTAAATAAAATATCTTTTAATTAAAACCTTTTTTTAAATAAATTTTTAAGTTTCTCAGGTAAATCAAATCTAAATTTAATGAAACACTTCAAACCCCATTGAAGTGGATAAGTGTTAAAACATTCTAAAAATTAATAAAAGTTCTATTTCCCTCCCCAAGCTCGGCCCTTAATAAACAACATGTTTTAATTTAGGTAGTTAAATATTAAAATATTTTAATTAAACCTTTAAAGAAGTTGGGAGTATCTCATAATTAAAATATTTTAATTACTCTCCCTCAAAGTAAATTAATACACAAATCCTTGATCACATCTTATTATCAACGAATATGTGAAGCGGACTGAGATTTACCTTCTCTGATTTGACTGAAAATGGGTATAGAAGCGACTTACTTGGACTTGGACTAAGCCTTTGATGGTTATAGCACCAACTTACGAAACTTCTAGAGACATATTTTATGGTCTGTTTTTTTTCCTTATCTTGGTGTCTTTTACATGCTCCCGAATTTCTATTAGACACCTTCTTGTCTTATCCACGGACCCATGTTTGAGGTTTGTTGATGCCTTCTTTGGTAAATAGTACTTTTTCTTTAACTGAGTTGTGGACCAGCCTAACAGCAGACCCGATTTTTATCAGAGAATTAGCAGCAACTATCTCTTTGGTTTATGATGGCAGCATGGAATGTCTTGTATACTAAACAAAGGTTTTTGGGTTATCATCTTAAGGTCATCATCCACAATCAAGCACCAGTAAATAGGTTAGTTCTTCATCACCCTATCATGATATATATGCTAAATACAGAGGTATACAAACAATTGAATACTCTGGCATGAGAAAGCTTATTTGAAAAGTATGTAGGTAGTATGTATAATATATACAACAACTTGAGAGTAGTGTACAAGAGCATGTGAGAGTGTGCATGAGTATGTACAGTGTACAGTGGAATGCAGTTTGAAGTAGTTATCCTGTACAGTATATATGTTCAGTATAATGGTGTGTATGAAGAGGTCATTGATCAGTATGTACAGAGATCAATGAGAGTATGTACAAGTGGTATGTACAGTTTGAAAGAGTGATCTATTACATGCCATAATGACTATGATATACACACTATATTGTTGATGAATAACCAATGATAATGTTTAGTAAAAGAAGAGCAGAGCTACTTCAATGGTTGTGTATGATGATGTGTACAAGGATGTACATGAGCAGTGTGTGGGAGTGATTTATATATAGGGATGATTTGACAGTTATTAGAGTGCAGATGTTATCAACAATAGATTCAGAATTTGGTATTTGATAGGTCCACAAATTCGGCAATCTTCTTCTTATCAGGGTGGCGGGACGGGGCAAGGAAAGGAGGTCGTAGCCTCCTTCCGGTTGAAACCGGAGAACTAGGGAGTTGTATCTTCCTTCAAGTTGGATCCTGTAAATCAGGGGGTTGAAGCCTCCTTCCAGTTGCAGCTGGAAAATTTGAAGTCTCTATAATAAGGGGGCTGTTGCCTCCTTCCAGTTATTTCTAGAAAACTATTTTTAAAAGGTTTTTGTGGTTTTACCCCCAAAACTTGGGTTTCCACATCAAAAATTATTGTGTATTGTGCATATTTCTATTTTTATACGTACTGATGATGTGTTGTGATTGGTGATCAGCAACCTACTTTTGATTAAATTTTTAATTGTACAAATACTGATTCACCCCCCTCTCAGTATTTCAACAATAACTACCAGTCCTCATAGAGGACTATCCATATGATAGGATGGACTACCAGGGAGACCCAAATATCCCTCGACTTTTAGGGAAGGTCTAGGGACATGGTTCTATGTATACAAGTTTATTTTTTGGTTGCATTCATATATAATTTACTAGATTAGTGGTATCCATATCATGTGTGTGATAGATACTGATGACATACTATGTGCATATGTAGATGTCGGGACATGCCCTCCAGTAGGATATCAAAGGCGTAGGGGAAGGGTGGAGGGATTAAATATACCTGCTCATGGACAAAGGAGACACCAGAGTGCTACACTGTACTCAGTGCAACTCAATGTGGAGTGCTCACTATAGGGGGTCACCAATGATGGGTGAAAGTACCTTGACGATGATTTGATCGTCGCATGCTATAGGGATCCTCCATATTGGATCTCCCTTATGAGGAGGATCATAGTCACTGCTAAGTATGTCAGAGCAGTGACATAGGGTGATGTACTTATGGAGGAGGAAGAGAGCTCTAATGAGGAGAAGGACTCAGATGAGGATACCGAGTCTGAGGATGATGACTTGGACTGAAATCTAGTGATGTTTCCCCCAATGCATTTGGTGCATGGGGTTTTTTGTATGATATGTATGATCAGCAGAGAAAGATTGTGGAGCTTCTCATTTTTTACTGAACACTATGATATGATATATATATGAATGTGGATGCACCTTTTTATGTGTTTTTATGCGTTTTATATGAGTCTCTACAATGATGATGATGCCTATATGATGTATATGACACATGTATGCATGACTATATGATGATGCATGATGCAGTTTATTTCCTATAGGCGATGATTGATGTGTCACTGTAGAATTCCATTAGCCATTTGGTTTGCTACACTATTGAGACTTCTGGGAACATGCATGAATGAAATGGACTCAAAATGTCTAACCAAGTGTCTGGTGCACAAGAAATTTCTAAAGAGGCAAGGATCACATACCTGATAGAAATTATTCAATTGTGAGATGATCAGTTGGGAGTCTAAGAAGACATCAAGGTGGAAAACACCCAAGTGGAGGGAGACAATCAGGAGACCAACGACACAGTCATACTCATCCTAGCCCTTGGTAGCAACACCAAAACACATTCTGTCGATATGGATCAACTCATGTGGCGGGGACTAAATGACCCACATAGCCGAGGAGAGATTAGGAGACCCTCTACTTGCTTGTTCAGCAAAACCAATAAAGCGAGGTGAGGTAGTGTCCATCTGGAACAACCAAGGAAACAAACTATGACACTCATGGAAAGAATGATGTAAAACAAAAAATAAAAAATATGACACAAGTGTAATGCATGGTGAGTGACTTCAGGCATACAACCTCTTGAGGTAGAGCTCGTTGTGGGCATTCTTCAATAGGTGGCCATCCGATTCAACAAGGACATATTCCTCCTTTTCGAGACATCGATGGATGACATATGGGGCATACCACATGGAATCAAACTTACCTTTCCCTAGCTTATCTTTGGCTTGGTCATAGACGAGGACTAGGACCCCCTTGCTAAAGGTGCGTGGATGGACATGGGAGTCATAGTGGGAATTCAACCGAGTCTTAGCCTCTTCAATCAACTGGAGAGTAGCACAAAGGTCCTCATTGGTATGTTCAAGCATAAGTAGGTGTTGTTATAACAGTGAGGTATCAGGTAGAAGTTCGACGACAAGGTGTAGCGACTGAATATGGAACTCAATGGGAATAATTGATTCCAAACCATGGACTAGATGAAATGGGGTAAAACCAGTGGTGGTTTTTTTCGATGTCTGGTAAGCCCAAAGGGAGAAAAATAACAAGTGGTGCTAGTTGGTTTTGTGTTTGTTTACCATTCGTTAGAGCATGGTTTTTAGGATCTTGTTGACAACCTCAACTTGACCATTTCCCCTAGGATAATAAGCAGAGGAATACTGGTGTTCAAACTTCAACATGGTGGAAAGATATGTCCAAACAACATCCTCAAAATGAGAATTGTGGTCTGAGAATAACAGTTGGGGGACACTGAAATGAATGATGATGTGGTTAAAAAATAACTATGTTGTAGTATTTTCCTTACAGTTGAATGTAGGCGTGGCCCCAACCCATTTCGGGAAATAATCGACGGCCACAATGATATATTTATGGCTGCTGATCGAGGGAGGATTACAGGTCATGAAGTCAATCACCCATTTGCAAAAGGGACCGACTGTGACGACAGGATGTAACGGTGTGATAGGTGTCCTTGATTTTGGGGCAAAGAGTTGGAAATTGCGGCAATAATTAACTACATGGATGAAATCAACAAATATGGTGGGCTAGAAATAACAGACACGGAGGATATTTTGGGGGGTGGAAAAACCATAGAGGTGGCAAACATAGGCTCCACTAAGACAGTAATTCAGGATTTTTTCGGCTTCATAGTGAGTGAGGAAACAACGCAATATGGTATCAACGATACACAGGTAGAAGACACCACCAATGAGAATATAGAAAGCAGTTTGGTGTCGGATGTGATGATGATCTCGATGACTTAAATGGGCCCAAATTTCTCTGTCCATAAGTACAATAGAATTCCCCCATACAATGGGTCTTCCATAGAGATGAAAAATGGGAAATCGTCAGGAATATTGATTGTGATTGGTGGCGAAGTGAATGACGATGGGAGTTTTGTCATTAGGGAAGCTAACGCAAAAGCTTTGGTGCTTTTTGGGCGACGAATTCCAGATCGTACTCATGGAGAATGACAATCCACTTGGCAACACAAATTTGGATAAGGCGGTGGGTCAAGAGATACCGCATGGGGTTGGAATCAACCACGACATGAGTGCGTCTCAAGAGGCTGTAGTGGCATAGCTTCTGAACCAAAAAGACGATGGTGAGGGTCATCTTCTCTTGGTGGGAGTAACGTAAAGGGGGTTCGGAAAACTTTTGACTTACATAATAAATCATGTGCTCTTGAAGAGCATTGTCTTCTTGGACCAATATTCCAGCGATATCATTTTTAGATGTTGACACATAGAGGATAAACTCCTTGGTGAAGTCAAGAGGAGACAATAATGAAGTAGAATTCAGAGCTTGTTTCAATGCATCAAAAGCGCCTTGCGTGTGCTCATCCCATACAAAAGGAATGTTGGTACAAAGCAAACGTAAGAACCCATGTACTTTCATTGCATAGTTTGGAATAAAATGATGAAGTAAGTTGGCCTTGCCTTGGTGGCTCTACAATTGGAGCAGAGTACGTGGTGGGGGAAGATTCAGCATGGCTTGAACCTTCAGATGATTCACAACAATCCCTTTGTGGGACATAATGAACTCGAGTAATCGACCAAATGGGACACAAAACACACACTTGAGGGGGTTTAAGAGAATTTTATACTTGCGACATCGCTGGAAGACTTGTCGTAAGTCATCCAAATGATGAGGACGATTCTGAGGTCGAGCCGTGAGGTTGTCTAAGTAAACCAATATAATTTCTATGAGGTCATGGAACCAGAAGGTCATGGCCTGCTAAAAAAGTGGCTCCAACATTTTTAAGGACAAAAGCCATAACACGATATGCAACCATGCCCCATGGGGTTGTGAAAGCAGTCTTGTACTGATAATCTTTCCATATTTGAATTTGGTTATAACAAGAGAAACCATCCATGAAAGAAAAGACTTCGTTACCCACACATGCATTAATGATATGGTCAATGAACGGAGTGGGGAATTTGTCTTTGGGACATTCCAAATTCGAGTCATGAAATTCAGTACAGACGTGAATGGTACCTTGTTTTTTGTTAATGGGGACAGGATTGGAAACCCGAGTGGTATACGCAATAAGGTATATGAAACCTGTGTTACATAGTTTCCCGATCTTGGATTTGATGGAGAGAGCCTTTGAAGGGTGAATGGGTCGTTGATTTTGGCGAAAGGGTGCAACCTCAGGCCATGTGTCGATACAATGTTCAATGATAGACAGATCAAGCCAAGGAATCTCAATATATGACTAAGAAAAACTATCACTGAACTCCTAAAAAATTGCTTTGTACAAAGCAACTTCTTTAGGGGAACAAGATACTCCAAGTGTAATATCTTCAACTACCCTGGGTGTGGTTGATATATTCACCTTGATGGTTGGTAAAATGTTTTCCATGTTTCCCTCTTCAAAGGCATCAGGTGTCAAAATTGGGTTTTTAAACCAATCGACACTTCCACGAATGAAGTCTTTCACTTCGACAGAGTGTTGGTTCGATGATGAAGAATGATCATCGAGGATGAAAATGGAGAAATGGTGCATATCATCCCAAGGATACTCAGGATTCGAAAGAGATTCAAGTATCTCCTTGTCATTGTGGAAGCGATGTGTATATATATTGAATGGATCCTCCACTTCCACAGAGACAAAAGGACCAATGGAACTAGAGATTGTGTAGATGGTGTTGGTTTTGTCTAAGGAAAAAAGTGGAGGGTGGGTCTCCTCAAGGACGGCGATGTCAGACACATGGGAATGCGTGCGAAGGTCATTAAGGAGTGACCAATACTCATGCAAGTTTGGGAAATGGTGTGAATAATGACCATATTGGCCACAAATTACACATGGTTTGTTGGTTCGCATCGAAGTTTTCTTGGACATGGGTAAGGCTAGAACATTGACCACTGGGATGTCGTCAGTCTTGTCTACAGTGTGCATGTGGTTGTGAAGGAGAGGTAAATCAGGACAATTTTGTGTCACATGGCCTTGGACATCCCATAAAGCACATGTAGGAGAAGGAGGAGGTTTTTTTGTCTCTTTGGTCGCCTTTCCCCCAACCTTCTTCTGAGGAGGAGGGGTAGGAGTAGAGACAACAACATTTTTTGGTGTCCCAGGCAGTGGGTGCGACATCGTCTCAATAGGGTGGATGAGATTCAACACAACCTGAGATTCAGGGGAGGGGTAGGTGGATCGAGGTACCACATAGGAATACTGAAAGTAAAACCAAGTAAGTTGAGAGTAGCTATGACAGACTTGCTCATAATGCCAGATGGTGGAAAAAGGAAGGGAATCGTGTGGACAAGGAATGGAACCCAATAATTCCCTAAGGATTGTGGCTAGGGTTTCAACTGAGGTTGCGAGGAGGTAGGAACACTACCGGATGTGATAGTGCACAAATATGATATATCAGTCAGAGAAGGAGGAGGTGGTAAGGACAAAAACGTGTCCGCCATAGGAGCGTTGGAAAATAAGCCCGGGCCAATGGAAAATAGGGATGGTATGGACACACTGTCGATGGAAGTACCAATAATAGAAAGGACATGTTTTGGTGTAGCCTGACCCTTTGGATCATAGTATGTTAGTTGGTCGATGGTCACAATATTCCCATCATGAGGGAACATCAAGAGTCAAAAGGTGGTAGAGGAAATGACTTGCAGTACATACATATAACTACGTTCTAGGAGGAGGTTGTAATCAAGTTGGGCGTTGACAACCTCAATGTCAATAAACACTATTTTTCCAACTAAATCAACATGGAAATTCATTAGAACACCTTGGGGTTTAGTAGAGTGTCCATCATAGGTGCGAAGAGAGGTGGTGGAAGGTTGAAGGGTTGGGGATCCAAGTTTCTGCCAAACAAATCTTGACATAACACAGGTGGACACCCCCTCATCAATGATGCATTGTTGAATAACCAAATTCCAAATCATGACCGAACTTGGAAGGATACGTATGATCGAATCGAGGGTTCTCCTTGATCCAAGTCAAAAGTGATCAACCTAGAGTCAGAGGGATTGATGGAACCCAACATTGATAACAATGCTTTATGTTGTGATGGACAAGTTTTGAGGACTTTCATAATGGACATGGATATGAGAGACGAGGAAAAGTTGTCAACAATACTATAATTGAGCATAACTCTGGCAATGGTGTTGTTCACGATGCAACACAAAGGGAACTGCAGGACTTTGGCAGTCCCGTCGATGGGGGGTCTTGGTAAAAGAAAAGACATATTAGGATCAGTGGATGTAGATGTTTTAGATGGGTCAACAGTTTCCATGGTGGAACCATACTGGTTTCATCGAGTCTAGAGGTTGAGATCAGACTATAATGTCATGAGGTGATGGACACCAGGATCCATGGGTTGAACCACACAGGTGGTTGCGGGAGTTTGAGGTACCAAGGGACTGGGTTACAACCATGCCTTGGTTTGGAAGGGGGTTTTGGAGGACCTGGTGGTATTGGGTTTGGCTGATCCAGAGCAACCCCATTAGGGTCATGTTGACTATCGTTTTGGAGTAAATGGTGGACACAATTCAAGTGAGGACACTGATGGGTGTAATGGCCATAAGTGTTACAAATGACACACTGATGGTTTGACCGCAATTGTGGGTTCTTCCCAGTTCAAGCAAGATGTTGGGGATTTTGTGCAAGAGGGTCAACACCATTATTGTTTGAAGGGTTGGCTTGTTAGACACCTCCTTGATTGTGGTTGTGACCCTAATTCCTACCTCTCTTATTCCTTCCATACCCTTTTTAGTTATTGGGGTCGAGCTGGTTAGGGAGGATCTGTTGTGCGTAGACTTGTTCTGTAGGATCAGGAGGAGTTGGAGCCAGAGCCGAAGTAGATTGCACAAGTTGAGGATAATAGGTAGAAGCAGTTGGTGGTGCTGCAAAGCTGACTACCTGGCCATTAATTGAGTGTGTCGAACAAGTCAGTCCATGAACGTGAGGAGTTGGTGTGGGATGCGCATAGGAAGGGGTGGCTCCGGACGTATCCATTACGCATGAATAATCAAGGGTGTAACCTGGTTGGAAACCACTATGGGTGTGACTAGAATGTGGTGGCATCGCATAAGATGCTAGATAAAAATGAGGATGTTATGTAATAGAGCATATGAATCCATCAACAACATGGGTTCCCTCGTTGTATATCGACTTGAGGAACCAACACGAGGAGAATCAGGTATAATGGTATACAAGTAATCAGATTAGGCATATATAAGATCAAAATGTTGAGCCTTAAGGATGGCTTCCTCCTCAGTTTGTGGGCGTTCGGATGCGATGTTCTTGGCTATGGGAAGGAGTAAGGTTTTGAGGAACCAATCAAGGAAAAGCATATCATACAACTGGATCTTACACAGGCTATGACGACATCACCATTCATGGATATGATCTGTGATATGGGTATTTGTGTTTTGCCTACATGATAATAATATTTCCACACCTTCATCATAATGGACGGGTAACTGTAAGTATTGAGGGAACATGGAGGCTAATGAGGAAAAGTCATGGTAAGTGGCATGAGGCAATTCGATATACCGCTTGGCCACAACACTAGTGAGTGTGCATTAGAATAACCTCAACCAGAAGGAATCATCCACTACATTGTTGGATGAACACCATAAGCGAAATGACATAATGGGGGTTTAGGGATCCTCTTCTGCCTTACCCTCAAACTTAGGGATGTCTGAGGGAAGTTTCGTAGGCATAGGAGGTCATTGTGGGTTATGACGAATGGGATCATTGGTCAACCGTGCCAAATCAAGCGGGTTGAGACTAGCCATAAAAGTTAGACTAGATCCGAGAATGGATCAGGGAGGACAAGCAATGGTGCCAGCGGTGGCAGGAATGTAGTTCCCATGTGTAATTGGGGGTGGGTAAGATTGACTTCTGACAGGAGGAATAGTCACTGTATGGTAGGAATAGTTGGAACAGACGTGGAACGGCCATTATGCCCAGGTATAAATGATGGAATGGTCAGAAACATGGTGGTTGGCATGGGGACACCCATAGTGGGTAGTGGACCAACAACAGTGTGTGCAGTGGCAAGGGGCCCACTATGACTAGTACCTATAGGTCCAGTGGAATGGATACCTGTAATGTTGGGTGGAATGCACGCCAACCCAATACTAACCATCCCCCCTGAAAGTGATTAGGATGTGCAAAAACCATGGGGCTATATGGGGCAGTGAACAAGGTAGGTTTGGATTGATATGAATCTGAATCAGACTCAAGGGTCGTATGTGTCTCCGAAGGTGATTAACGGTGTCGAATATGGATGCGATGGTGACGGTTCAAGGAACCAAACTAGGGGGTATGCGCCATAAGCCTATGTGAGTAGTGTGGTGGAGCTATGATGATGTTATGGAGTGTTTTGTAATGAATGAAAACTCAAGAGTATCAATCGTAGGCTCAAAAACCCAACTACAACCTAGTTTATAGAAGGAGAGCGTATAAATGCTGGCTCATAGGCCAACACCAATCTCTAAAACCAAACTGCAACAATGGGTTACAACAAAGCGAGTCTACAACAAATTGTCCAGAAATACAATAAGAAACACAACCTATAAAATAAAATGACACACTAAACTATGGGATAAAAGTGCAAGAAAAATCCTAACTACAAGCTGGAAGCCCCTCACAAAACGTATCCTCGATAGGGTGATGAAATCCCAGTCAAATAATACGAAATGGAAGAACAAATATGCTAAGAGAATCCCACTACCGAGAAGGACCTCTAGGTAAAAAATCCCTAGAAATAATGATAACTAGGCTACCTCGTTCATGACACATCCGATTGGTTTACTAGTGCTTAAGCCCTTTGGCCCCCGACCCCCAATTGGGTGATACAGGGAGGACTACGAAGGGTTAGCCTTCGGTGCAAGATGGAGTGTGGTATTCCACCCTAACATCCGCAACCCCTTATTTGTGGCTTACTCCTACAGAGCAGGAGGCCTTCCAACAAATTGGTCGTGACCGTGTCAACAAGTACAAGAGTATTTTGGTCCCCTAATGGACAACAACTATGTCTCAATATGTAAGTGACAAAGGGGTGTTGTTTGGATGCATATCCCCAATGTCCTAACTTAGCTACAATATTGTTTTGTCCTCAAATGAGGTTAGAATGTTGGTTGTATTAAGTTATTTTCAAGGCTAGCTTGGGGTCATGAACCAAGCGTTTATATATTTAGGTGTGAAATGTGTGAAAATTACGTCTACAAACCCCAACAATCCAACGACAAAGATGTAACAATATCATTATTGGGATGCAAATAAAAAGCAATACATGACAGTAAATATGATGCAAAATAATGTGTTTGTCTAGAAATAAAATATACTTGAAGTAAATGAGCAGAAATACATGGAGTCTAAACCAAAAATATTGACTAGAAAAACTCACAAACCAAGTAAGTAGGATCACAAAACATACCAAGGGGATGCAAAGGATTAGATCTGGAGAGAAACAGGTTGGGGAGGGGTGAAACACAAACATGGGGTATGGAATAAGGATCTCAAACACCGAAAAGGGTTGAAAAAATGCAAGTCACACTTTTCGGTGGAACATGCACGATTAGGATCATAGAAAACAGGGAAACAATCATGATCATAGCAGAAAAATAGTCGATGGAATCAAGTCGCACAAAACATAGGATTAAGCACGACATGTCGCTCAAAACTGAGTCATGGTAGAGACCGAGGTCGCTCCGAAAGTAGAGACAGGTGCAATCTAGATTTCTTATCTAGGCCGCATGTATCGGGCCAAAAGGAGCGACGTTGGTTGTGCTTATTGAGAAAAAAAGTGTAATTAGGTCACAACTTTCGGCCGGATATGTGCGAATCATCCCGAACAGGAAATGTTTTGAAAAAAGGATGTCACCTAGGGTCAGGAGGCAGGTACTGAAGCAATACTGGTTCGGATCTATTGCGAGGGGGTCAGATATGTGATGTCCGAAGGCAGCAAAGGAGAACAAAATAATAGAAAAATGTGCAAAAGCAAAGATCTATATGGATCGACTGAGTGGAGTCGCCAAAATTGTAGTAGGGATTTCTCCCCTACTACATGCAAAAGCACCAACCTTCGCTCATCTAGAGAATAAGGAATATTTCAATGATAATAAAAAGAAACGAGACAACAATAACATTATTTTTAGGGTTTTTTCAAATATATACTACTAACTAAGAAGAACAAGAGAAAAATATACCTTTTCTGGAAAGTGGGCCACCATAGCTATCCTCGAAAATGGTCCTATAACTGCATGGTTTAGGTATCCAGTCTCTTCCATGAATAGTTGTCATACGGGGGAATGGATTCAAGTGGGTACAGAGTGAACTCAATGTACACCGTGGGGAATGGCGTGGAAAAATATGGGAATAATGGCAAAAAAAGTGTATGGTGGTACTGGAAGCAAATGGAAGAAAATGTTTTGCGTAGTCCTTCACAATGTATTTATAGGATTGTCCAAGGGTTTTTGACCCATGGTATTTTATTTTCCATGGTATTTATCTATGGTTTCTTTACCCATTCTCATTTTTAGGGTTTTTGACCATTTTTTGGAGAGAGTGGGGATAAATCACAATAAATTCCCATCTTCCCTTAATTTATGGGGAAGGAATAATGATTTTTTGGACCATATTTAGTCGAAATACAATTATGAAGCTCAAAATGGAGGAATAATGGTGGGAATATGATGTATGATTATGGTTTAGACCATAGAGAGCTAGGTGAACATTTTTTGGTGTTAATAGTTCATGAAACTTTGGAGTCACATTAGAGTTGTAAATTTATTGAAAATACATTCAGTATACTATGTTAAGAATGAACTTTAGATACCTATTCAAGTTATGCAAATTGCTAGACGCATGCTAGACATTATGGATTGTCACTCAATATAAAGTTGAATGTCAACTAAATCAATGGACATGTAATGCAAATAAACAATGTGGGGTTATTGTATGGGGTATTGGGATATATATATATATATAAAGTGATGTCTAGGGTTGATACATTATAGTTTATCTTCGTTTTATAAATAATTAAACTTTGTATAAATGTTGTTCAACGATAAAAAAGGTGGAGGTATAACATTATAAAATGCCAAGTTTTATTAGATGTCACTCATTGGTCTTAATAGATACATATACTAAATGTTGTAAAAAATAAAATAATAAAAAATTGATGGTTGTTCCGAGGCGAGTCTCTACATTCATTTAGAGAAAATTGTGTGTGGTTAGTATTGAAAAATAAGGTTTTAATTACCAAACCATCTTGGCTTACTCAATAAAATTTTACCAACTTAGAATATAGTAAACTTATGAAAAACTATCACTAAATCATATAATATAGTAAATTTAGATCTAGACTTATCATTCACCGCAATGCAACTACTTAGTATGGACATTGTTAATTTGTATTAGGTATAGGGGAATAAATTATTTTGATTAGAGTGGCAAAAAAATGTTTTTTAAATGAATACAAGATAAAAGAAATGATCATGTATATATAATAATAATGATGAAATAAAACTCAATAAACTTTTACCAACTTAGAATATAGTAAACTTATGAAAACTTATCACTAAATAATAATATATAGTAAATTTAGATAGACTTACCATTCACCATGATGCAAGTAACTATTTGTATGGACATTGTTAATTTTTTTTAGATATAGGGGAATAAATTTTAATGTTTAATGCATATATTTCCTTAGATAATAATTTATTTATGGTGTACCCAACTTTATTTTTCACATATACACATTTTCCCAATAAAAAAATCATACAAAAATGTACCTAGGATTTTATAGTCATACTAACAATTTCTGTAGGTTATTTTATGGAGTATCCAATTTTATTGTTCAGATACATACATTTACTTGGACAAAATATTATTATGGTATATCCAACTTTATTGTTTATACATATACATATAATAATAATAATAATAATAATAATAATAATAATAAACCAAACAAAAAATGCACAAAAGAACATATCAACTTTACTACTAATCATACATTATGTTAATGAGCCACTGTTAATAAGAAATTGGTACGATATATTGAGATATCTTTACTATTAATGACTTAATTTAAAGTAAATTATTACATTAAATATTCAAGTTTTGTTAGTTATACTATAAATAGGGGGTCCAATTAGCATATTTATAGAGATGTAAGTTTTAGGATACATACGCTTGCCTAGGACCTCCTGAATTCCTAAGATCTCCAACATGGAAACATTCCTCCTCCTCCACCTTCTCCATCACCCGCTTCCAACATCTCCTCCTCGTCGTTCACTTCTTAGGTATCTAAGAAACTAGTGCAACATGGACAGCAACCTAGTATGAATCATGCTCAAGTGCAAGACAAAACTACCATTGCTTCGACCAATGGACATCGAAGAAAACATGTGGAGCACATGAATATGGTGGATCTACCACCTTTTGGAAATTTATGGGATTACCAGTCAAGGAATTTTCTCCATCTCTCCAAGCTCCGAGGACTATCGTTGTCCAATTACGGAAGAGAATTCGGAGGATGCAGACACTATAGGAAGTCCCAAGTAATTTTCTGGTTTTTAGTTTCTTCAAAATTGAAAAGCTAATAGTTTTTTTTAGAAAACAATGTTTATAAATAGACAGTTATTTTTCTTCTGGTTCCATCGTATGGTTAGTAGTTGTTTCTATGAGACTTGTAGGTCCAATATCAGTCCAAGGTTAAGTATATTTGATAGGATTTTTATCTTCATAGCGTGAGCAGATTATATGTTGATAGTATTTTTATATATTTCTAGCATAGAAGGGACTTTTTATACTAGTAGTCTTCTTTTTGTAAATGTATGGAGTAGCTTTGGACTCCTAGACATGCTGATGATCACATTCTTGTACTATTTTTTGTATATTACTAAACATTTTCCATGGAACTTACCAAAAAAAATTGAGATACATACAAGTTTGAGAGAAAATCCATGATAAAAATCTCAACTTTGTCTTTAAAAAGTAAAAGTTACATTTTGTATTGTGCTAGGGAGCACTAACATAAAATAACACTTTGAATAAAAGTTTTTAAAACAAATTCTTAACACTAAACCTACATTAGGAAAAATAGTCCTTGAAGTATTTACAAACAACAATAATACACAACTATAACAAAAGAGTAATAGTTCCTTGGAAAATAGATTTACATATTTGTGTGTAAGAAAACATCGATGTTCCAATGAATATATATGGAAATGATAATCCCTAACAATTGTTTAAATAAATCCATCAATCTTTCATTTGAAATTCAACTTAAATGCTTGAGATAAGAGAGTCCATATCATATTTTGGGGATTAAATGTCTCCTATTTAATGCTCTCCTCAAATATTACTTCCAAGCATAGTCTAGCATGCATTTTTTCTTGGTTTTTTCCTAAGCCACTATTGTTCTCTCAAAATCCATTCAAAAGAAAGAAAATGACAACAAAATATCTCTTCATAAGAAATAAAAATTGGAATTTAGAACTTTTCATGTCTTCAATGTGTGAAACATTTAATTACCAAGAACGTCAAGAAAGACTAAAACATCATATCAAATACTTATGCATAGATGGAAATTATATGTAGGACAAATAGGAAATCTCTATGTTCAAACTTCTCTACAATCACTTTCCCTTCCCCACCTCTAATAACAATTGTTTCGTTGCTCCATTGCAACTTCTATTTATGTTTATCTATGTTTACATGCCACCTATACACCGTTGTTGTAAAATGGCTCTTAAGGTCTTCAATTCTCCATAATTCCACATGAATCAATGACACTCACCTAACACTTCAATGTTGCAATGCACTAATTTAAAGAACTAATGCTTATGGTGATCCTTTCATGATTGCTATCTAGAAAACTATTCCTTCTATACAACTATGTCCTTCCGCTTCTTAGCGTCTTATTTTTCTTCCTCTGCCATCAATAGTTTATTTTTGGTTTTTTTATCTTCTTTTTAGACATAGAACTAAATATAAATATAGTCATGGTCAGATCCACCACCACTTTTTCACAACTTTGCATAATTTATCTTCCTTTACAAAACACCAATTCATTTTTAGTTTCCTCTTTCTAGCCGGTTCACCCTCCAACGTCGACCTATCGGCGTATTATTGCACCTTCTTGGGGTGGGGAAATTGCTAGTTATGTCGTTAGGCATTTTTTTTCTTCTGAGAACGCTTTTCTAAACACTGTAGCAATGTTAGTCATCCTTCTAATGAATATGTGATCAACACACGTTCACGTTCTCTGTCTTGCCAAACCAACATCCTACAAGCGTCCACCGTCTTTCCCACTTCGCTTGCCATGTGTATGCTCCATTTTCCATGTTGCAGGGTTTGGGTTTAATTTTGTGCTTTTCTCATTTCCTCTCATTCAAGTTTTTTCACAGATTCCCTTTGGTACTGAGCTTCCAGACCATTGAGTCCTTTCATTCAAATTTTGGGAAGAACTTTATGTGGGATTACATATCTACTATCCAAACTTGCGAGAGAACCACCATGTTACGCTATTCAATTTAATAGCTCAAACTTCGTCTCTACCGAGCTTTACATTCATAACAAGCTGACCTATTTGCGTCACCACTATTTGTTTCTCTTGATTAGTTGTCAGCATATCTATCACAAGCCACAAAAATGAGATATCTCCAATGAGATGGCTCAACCCAATTGAAAACAAAAGACAAAGAGACGACGAACGCAAGATTACGTACACCCAATGGATCTTGAAATTACGAGATAGGTCCGGGAGCGTCGGTGAGTTGAGTCGATGAATGTGTTGTCGGCCCAAGAAGAGCTCACTTAGGTAGCAGATTTGCAGCCCTCAAAATGGCCTTCACCTTGAATTGGATCTAATTAATTAGATCTAGGAAACAATAAAAATTTCAGGGACCCTCCACCAGATATCACAAATCCAACTTATAAATACATCCAGACATTTTGTTTTCCAATGCTCTGCAAAAGCAAGAGAAAGAATAAATTTCTCACTGGTAACAATGGTGTTAAAACAATAATTAAAATTCTAATGTTTATTAGATATTGGTGGTGATAGAAAAATCTGGAAGTCGCAATTAATGCAACAGTGGACAGTTAAAATAGTGCACATGTTGTAATGTCAGAAATAGTTAGTCGGTGGGATAAATCATGTAGGTGGAAGAAATAGGAGAGCAATAAGCACTTCACAGCATAGCAATAAATGATGTGGCTGCAGGGTACATCAATGGTTGGATTTAATCCAGCTCTTTATCCAATGGTTAATGTGTCTCGCAGCCACAGCATGTATTGTTGCGCTGCGAGGTGCTTATTGCTCTCCGAAGAAATATATGGACTTAGGTCTTTCTAGATAGATATTCTATGCAATGTAGTCAAGCTGAGGAAAGACACTCGTTGTGTAAACGGTGAAGGTGCGAACTACTGATGAGAGTAGTTAGTGTAAAGGGAGGAAGCTCAAATTGTGTCCTTGGCTGCTAGTGCAAGATAACCTAGACTTTGTGGTGGAATTAACCCCTAGATGGAGACCATATGTTATTGTTGTGGTGTGAATAAAACAAAGTAGGATACACCACTGAAGAAGGAAGATGTGAAAAGTGGATTTGGATATTCAATGTTGTTGAAGTAAGGAGGAATGAATACAAGTCTTCGCTGCCCAAATGGATGAAGATGACCTACTAATTGGTGAGAAGAAAACTTTTTTTGTGTGTGAAAGAACCTAGTCATTTTTTGTTTGTAGTGTTTCTTGGTGAAAAACAAGGGTGGAGCTGCCCTTTTATGTACAAAATTGCATGAAGATTGTGATTTGATTTAAAGGGAAAAGGGGTTAGGCAAAACGCTTCATTCCAAAATTATTGACACCAAAAGGTATGAATTTTTTTCCTCCTTAGTTGCATATAATATTTGTTCGGAGGATATTAGTTGTTGAGAACCAAATCATTAATGAATCAAAGAGGGGATTCCATTAAACATGAGGGCATGTTCATACACTATATATATGATGAAGAAGACGTGCATAAAATATATTGGTTATTATTAGACATGATAATATAATCTACATGATTTGCAAGGAGTCAAATTCAGTCTCACTACGAGAAAGTGCTACTTATTAATAGGGAAACCACAACAAAATTAAAGGACTCACATCTTCTTGTATGAAAAATAAATCACCTCAAAAAGAAGTCCCCATATCTATCATATCGAAAATTAAAGATGGCATTGGTCATGGTCTTGTATTTAAATTCCATGCTTTTATACTTTGGGAAGTAACAATATTTTAATATTAAGATGGGTGATGGTACATTTGGTAAATATATGGTGACATATATGACAAAATCATGGAATTTATGTAGGATAGATTAGAGAGTTATTTAAGCTTATGATCAAGAGAATTAGAAGTAAGGATGTCATGGTATGCAGACGACCATTCACTCGACTAGTTAAGGTGAGTAGGGATTGCATGCATGGCTACCTATCCACAAGGAATCCGTTTGTAGGAAGTTAAAAGGAGCTGAAAAATGGAAATTTAAGATTCTTTAAACATGAGGCTTTACTATATAGTCTCATTGCCACTCCCTGTTTGTATAGAATTGAATGGAGCAGGTAAGGTTCGGTCCAAGGCATTGAAAGAGGGAAAGAGCTATCTATTGAGCTGGAGAGCATTTAATGCTGCTGCAGTAGGTTTGATGACCATTGGATCTCGAGCAGCTCAATAAATACGATATTAGCAAGAGGTACGATATTAGATCTCCTCCAGGGAGCAAGTAAGAGTCGTCCATCTGCCGAGAAATAGGTACATAAACACACCACCCTCCAATCGAGATAACAAACAGTAACCGGTAAACATGGAGGGTAAACAATGCATAGGGAATACAACGACACGTGGTGGAAAAGGATTAGCCAGAGAACATGCCTTTGCTTATGTATTTCTAACGGGATTAGCTTAAGTATGCAAAGGAATTGTATGATGGATAACACCACGATCATCAATAGTATTCATCTAATCATAATTTGAGGTCTTTGAAAATATTCTATACAAGCTGGCTCGTTGGAAATATCAGTGCCTTCCCTTGCCACTCATCAATATAAAAAAAATTTATCCGTAGATAACTTCCTTGCACTCTAGTAGTGAATGAATTAGAAAAATACATTCTTAAAACTACCATGGAGGTGAGTCCTACTATCATGAAAAAAAAATGATAACAATGCCATTTTATCTTAATCGTAACCCTTTTTTTTTAAATAGGAGAAGTACCAAATAAAGTGTTCCAAAAGTGTATTAGGCAGAGTAGTTGAGAATCTCAACAAATAGTGTAAAATATTTCATATTATTGTGTATAACGATGATTTAGAGCTCTGCAATCGTTCTTTCTCCCATGGCCACACTAATGGGAAAGCTCCCAGAACATAGAGACTCTTGTGTTATATTATTACAGGTAATGCCTTGGCCGTAGTAAAATGTGTGACCTGTGTTCCATTTTTTTCAATGTTCTATCAAGATTGTAATTCTCATTAGATATTGTTCAATAGTGTAGATGGAGATAAATCAACTCTAATTGAATATCTATGTGCAATTTTGGTTATTATATTTATATTTTTTCTAGGTGATATAAAATTTAAAAGTTTGTTTACATGTAAATGAGTATCTATGTACATTTTTCTAGGTGGTGTTAAAATTAAACATTTTCCATTGTAGCATACTTCGGTTTTTGAAACCCTATTTTGTATCACATGATATTTTTATACTATGTTCATGTACATTCAAATAATTATTCTTTATGCGGAAGCTTTGTTAGACTCTAGGGGAATATTATATTTATTTAACTGAATCAACATTTCTGGGATGAATTTTATTGGAGCTCAGATTGAAGTAATCCAATTCAGAAAACATTAATTATGCATGGGCTTTTGCAATTGGGTCAACTAAATTTCTTGTTTTATGACTATTCTTGAACATACTGTTGTGGATGTCTATGGAAATCAAGAATACTTGAGTGGACAGGCTACTGTTCATATTATTTCAATGTTGAAGTTGAAGTTATTTTTATTATTTTATTTTATTTTGGTGGACTTGTTGAATGGAGAGAAATACAAATTCCTTTGGAAGTTTTTAGTACTTCACATTTTAGATATGAGCTTAATGGGAGGCTTCAATGGTAGTTACGAGATTTTGTACGCTCTTCTCAAGACTCACATGCTTTAATAGCTTTTTACTTAGGAAAGCATGAATCGTAGCTACTTTTTTAACATGGGCATAAGCCATGTGTTGGACTTTGTCTAAAATATATCAACGTATATGTTCGGCATACATTTGCTGTAACTTGAAAGGATCTCATCATTATTTTTCTAGGATACGAAAGACTCAAAACAATTAAGGAAATCAACATTCACATTCACTTTCTTGACTTGGCAACCTCAACCTTTTTGACCTCTTTGTCCATGTTTGAAAGTGAAAGTGAATGTATATTTGTGATTTCAACATTTTGATTGTTATTGAAATTATAGTTGGATCATTATGATATTTTGAAAGTAGGAATTTTTATTTTGTCAAATTCTAGCAAAGTTTATTCTTGCAGTCAAATATTTAAGGTTAATTTATTCTCATTCTTACCTTCCTATTGGTGTAGCTTCTAGGTGGATAATAAGGGGTTATTCCATGTTGTAAATTTTAAGTGCATGATAAAAAGGAATAAAAGATCTGTCACATCCTCAACCCTCCTGACCGGCGAAGAGGAACGTGACCATGGCGTTAAGCATCCGAGCTACCAGCCCCATGAACATGTGAGTTCATAAAAAATGCTAAAACAGAATGCATTGAAGTAGAACATACACAGATACAATTATCTATCATGCACAGATGCAATTGTTTATCATACAAAGCGGAAGCAACACACATTCATACAAGCATTCATCAACATGTTCATCACATTCATTAACAGGAAATACGATTGCAGAAGTAAAATCAACAAGATCACTTATCTTATGAAGAACTCATTCTGCAACCAGCTATGTCGCTGCAACGTTCCACCCAACCATAGGCCAGCGTGCTCCTTAATCTCTCAACAATGCTGCCACCCCCAAGCTGGGCATGATTCTCCAAGGAATAAGGGAACAAGCAGGCTTACACATAGCCAAGGATACACAAAACACAACCAAGCCAACACAATTGGGTTTATCAGGCCATCCAGGAGTTGGGAAAGGCTAAATTCTAATCTGGTGAGCTCATTACAGAGCCAAGAACACCTACATCAGAACTAGCCTGACTTCTAAGACACCCACACACACCCAACATAAGGAATCAGTCCCTTCTCTGCTACACAGTTCCTCAGGCCCTGCATTCCCTTCCAGTGCTATTCAAGGGTTGTGGAGAAGAAAGCCAGCCCTCTAGCTCTCTCTGTGTGGTTTCTAGCCACCAGGTTTATCAAGCAAACCAAGCCCCCATCCCTACTCCCAATACAGTCCGAAGACTAACCATTGCATACACGCAATTAATCAGTTGTTACAACTTAACAAGGAAAACGGCTCCCAAGCGAATTTCAACAGGCCACTGAACGTATCAGTGCACACAATTTACAACATGGGGGAAAACAACAGTCCCAAAACATATCAGCATACACTACCAACAAACGTGGGGAACAACGGCACGTCCAAGGCAATGAATCCAGAGGAAGACTTACACAGACCACGCTGGGGAAGAAATTACAGTCTCCCAGCCTGTGCGTGAGTAACAACAACGCAGAACCCACAAATTAGCCGGTGGGGAAAGTATACAGCCACACCATCCGCAAATCCGTAGAGGAAAGGACTGCGTGAGTAAAACCAGGAAAATCCTGTGCGTGAGTGTGAGCAACTTCCGCTCCTGCGTGAGGATGAACAGACAATCGTGAGACCTGCGTAGTGGAGAGTGCGTGAGTGTTTCAGCACTGTCGTGGAAAGAGTGGAAAGCTCGGAGCGTTCGCTTCCTTTTTCCCAACGTGAGGTTCATTGCTGATGAAGTGTGCGGATGGGCAAGGATGGACAATCCTGCCACCCCCACTTCCAAAACAATAAATGCCCCAACCACTCAGCAGCAATTCTTAATGGAGGTGGTTGGGTAAGACAAGGTGGTGAAACATGGGTTTTTCCTTCATGGCTCAAGGTTTGACAATTTCCCCACCCTTATCCTTGTGAAAATCATGCCCCTTCTCAATTTAGTTGCCGCGATCGTAGCTGGTTGGATTATTTAATTAAAGATGCATATTTACATGATGACAAACTCAATATGTATGTCGCATGCCCCGATACACCATCGGTGACAATTTCAACCTGAAACATAGCATAACCAATCAATGGTGGGGCCTTGGCCTTTAGCTCCGCACCATGATCATTTACAATATATACATCATATACATCTAATGCAACAGGGTCAAAACCGGGGTGTTACAAGATCTATTTTCAAAACATGTTAGATGTTCTTTCTGACACGGATTTAGAATACAATCATATTTTTCAATATGCATTTTAGTGACATTTTCAATAGATCAAGATATGGATTTTTCTCTAACTCCTTCAGAAGACTAAACATATTTATAATTAGTCATATGGAATTTTGTAGGAAATGTTCGTATTCATCTCTCTATATATGATAAGAATGAAAAAGATGGGTTTGATCGGAATATGGTTCCATGTAATTAAATCTGAGTCTTAGAAGATCTTGGTACCACATCGTGAAACAAGTGTGTTTGGTCTTATAGAAGAACAAAACTAAATAGGTGCGGAAAATTACTCTTCTCATGAGAAGAGCGGTGAATATGTTCCCGAGCAACATATATGGTATTCACCCTTGGAAGATGTTGAGAAACAACCTTACAACTGATTGGTGAATGGATATAGCTCATATCTAAAATATAGTATAAGATTAAGAAGCTAGAGTGGAAAGCTACAGTGGACAAGGGGATTTTGACATTTTCAAGCTTTTGTTACTCATGGTAATAATAAAAATATGATTTATTTTTCAGTCATAACAATTTAAATCCATAAAATATATGTCTTATGTTAAATGAAAACTTAGTTATTATGTTTTAGGTAACTAATTATATGAAAAGATCCCAAAAAAATAGAAAAGTCACACATTCCAAAGAACTAAGTATATTAAATATTTGGGAATGTGTGTGTTCAACCAGAACCAAATTCCTCCTATGTAGGCTCGATTTCAAGCATGCCATGTTTTTTGTCTTTTGATTTTTATTTTAAAAATAGTTGGAGTTTTTTCTTATGCCTTTTGATCTATATTAGTTTAAATTGGTAGGAACTTTGGATTTTTCGTGTGTAGATATGTGTTCAACTGATATGTTGAAGTTTTCAAAACTTTTGGAGTATTTTTAATTTCAAATTACATGTTCATGTAGATTGGAATTTTTAAAAATTAAATTTCAATGAATTATAAATTTTGACATCTTAAAGGACCACGAGCCTGACTCAGATCATAGACCTTTAATTGTAACTCTCTATTTTGTCATGAATAGAGATCTCATAGAAGATAATCCTTATAGCCAAAAGAACTTGATCTTTGATAGAAATAAAAATGATCTTTTTCTAAATGATTTAAAAAATAATTTGCTTCCTTTATGAAGTATAAACAACATAGAAGACCTCTATCATAATTTTATTACAACCCTCTCACATTCTATTAACAAGTTCTCAATTGAAGTCTCAAGTAATAAACGAAATAGAAAAACCAACCCTTGGTATGATAAAGATTGTAAAAGTGTGAGTAGAGAAATTAAGGAAGCTCTTGATGAGTCTCTTAAAATTGACAAGGTAAAATTTTACAAAGCCCTAACTAAAAGGAAAAAAATGAAATATATTCATAAAAGACAAAAAAATCTCTTACGCCTCTCTCAGGTGGCTCCTAACAAATTCTGGTGGCAGATTCTAAATAGAAAAACTAAAGATAGTATTAGAATTGCTTTACACGATTGGAATTCCTATCTTAAAAATCTTTATGAATCCCCAAATGTCATAGACAACTTTGAAACCCTGCTCACAACGGTAGAATTTTTCCATTTAGAAGACATAGATTTTGGGGTTAAGCATCTGGAAAATGGAAAAGCTAAGGACATTGAAGGTTACCAGGCAGAAATCTTAAAAATTGGAGGTCATGTCCTCATCCCCCACATCCATAAGCTTTTCAATCAAGCAGTCAAGCAAGGGTTCCCTAAACCTTGGACTTGGAGCCTCATTATCCCTATTTTTAAAAGCGGGGATACAAATAACCCCTCTAATTATCGGAAAATTATGATTATCCCCCTCTTAGCCAAGTTATATGGTATTATTTTGGAAAAGAAGATCAGCAAATGGATTGAAAGTGAAGGCAAACGGTGGGTAAACGAGATAAATTCCAAGCGGGTTTTAGAAGGGAGCACTCAAGAACGGACCACTTTGTTACCCTTAGGATCATTGTGGAGGAGTGTCGTAATGATAAATCCAATCTCTTTTGTTTCTTTTTAAACTTTAGAAAGGATTTCGATATAGTACCTAGAAATAACCTTTAGGATAGATAATAAGAACTAAAGGTTCCTTTTGAGTTGAGAGCTGCCTCAATAAGGTTATACGAGAATGTAATTTCCAATTTTAAGAGCAACGAGGGGTGGTAGAGAGATATTAAGTGCAATATCAGAGTTAAACAAGGTTTACCCCTCTCCCCTACCCTATCTGGCATTGACATCGATAAGCTAGAAGGTTTTTTAGAGGAAGCGGGTTGTGCTGGAACATTCTTCTCTAGGATAGTCATCATCCTTCTTCTCTATGTTGACGATATTGTTCTTCTAGCAAGGGATCTGTATGATCTTGATAAGTAACTTCGACTTCTTAAGGATTTATGCTCTACCATGGGTATGACTGTCAACACTGACAAAACAAAAGTTATGATTATCAAATCCAAGAAGGACACTCACGCTAATTTTGTGTATGACAATAACAACTTGGAGGAAGTGTCTTCTACCTAGGAATTGGTATTCATCACAAGCTCAAATGGAGCTATAGCATTGAGAAAAGGATTAATGGAGGGTGGAAATCTTATTTTGGTCTTGAAAATAATTGTAAAGCAGCAAACCTTATGATGTGGGATAAAAATAAGCTCTTATTTGAAACTTTAGTTACTCCAGTTATCTTGTATGGTTGTGAGGTTTGGGGTTGCAGCATCTCTAGAGAATCCTGGAGGAAGATTGAGCAAATCCAGAGGCGTTTTATAACATATAACCTCAAAATGAAAAGCAATACACCATATCCTATTCTCCTTATAGAAGTGGGTCTTTCCCCTATCGAGAGCCTAGCTATGACTAGGCTCCTGTTGTACAAACACAAAATCAATAACATGGGAGACCATAGAATTCCTAAGCTATCTTTTAATTCCATTCAAAACCACCTAAGCCTCAATCAAGGTTGGTATAAAGATACCAGGGCCTGGTTAAAACATGGGGAGATCGATGAAAATGTTGCATCGCAAAATATTAATAACATTAAAAATATTGTTAATTCTAAGTTTAAAGAGAAATTGTGGTTTGAGAAAGATTTAGAGGGTAAAAGAAAATTAAGATATTATAAGGAGGTCATCAACCATACTCTAGAAGATCAAAAGTATCTCTCTGTATTAACCAACTCAAAGAAAAAAATTAATATAGGCAAGATAAGAACGAACTCTCATGAGCTCCGTAGTGAAACATGTCATTGGACAGTTCCTAAAACACCATGGGTGGAAATGATCTGTCGTCTCTGTGAGAATATGAACATTGAAGATGAAAATCACTTCCTCTTAGAGTGCCCTGCGTACACCCACATTAGATCACAATTTCATAATCTTTGTTGCAATATCGACCTTCCTAGCCATTTAGCTTGTCAAAATTATAGTGAGCTTGAGACTCTTCTCACCAAGCTCTTTGAGCATAGGAATTCAATTTTAAAACAAACTAATTAATTTGTTTCTTTAGGTCTGATAGACCAAAGTTTGGTCTCAGTGGACATTAACCACCACCACCATCATCATCATCACCCTCATTTGATGCAAAAGATGATATCAACCTCATATTGATCGGAATTAGCATAATTTATATCTTAAACTTGGACGTATTTTGTTTGTACAAAAAATTTAGGTTCAAATCTCAAAGATTTGGATTATTTAGACGAGGATATGATGTTTAATGAGTTCCATAAAGATTAATTGAAGTTAATTTATTTTGGCAATGAGTTATAGAAAACAAATAAATATTTTTTATATATAAATGTGTTTTTACTTGATTTATTTTTAGTTTAATATGATAATTAAATTTTTATAAAACGTTTATTAAGTGATTTACTTTTAGTTTAATATAATTATTAATTTTTTATATTAAGTAATTTTTTTTATTAATATGATTATTAAATTAAGTTTTAAAAATATAAAAAAATTATTTATTTATATATATAATAATAATAAAATATTAGTCCATGGGTGTATAATATACACTGAATGGGTGTATAGTTAAAGCACTCTTTGTAAAAGGTCACACCGGTTCGAAACTTCATAAGTTCTTATTTACAAAAAATAATAATAATAAAATATTAAAAAATTATTTTAATACAAATATTTCAACATAAAAGTTTCTATATAGATTAGATGGAAACTGTATAATAATATAACCAATTTGTTTAAAAATTAATAATATTAAAATTTATATAAACATTTTTATATATATTAGATGGAGACTATATAGTAATATATACAAAAAATTAGCAATATTAAAATTTATATAAATACAATTGGATCATAATAATAAAAACATTATAATTTTTTTAAAGTTCTTAAACCCTTAAGTATATGTATTTGTTTTTTTCATTTATATGTAATAGATAGAGTTAATATGATTTAACATTACACAGTATATAAATATTAAAAGTAGTTTATTATAATAAAGAATATTTATTAAAAATTAATAACATTAACAAATTATATATTTCTCTAATTATGTTTGTACTTATTTCAACTAAGTGTTTAGTTTTGGTTTGGGTTTATATACTAAGTTATGATTAGAGTTGGTCGGCTTCATTATATTAAAGAAATTTATGATTGAGAATATGAGAGATCAATCATAAACCCTTGGTATTCAAGAAGGAAGGGATGATTTATCTTGGGTTTTATTTGTTTAGTCATCGGCAGGATTCAAATTTGAAGCCTTCAAAGCCCTTCAAAGGCCATTTTAAACATCATAGAAGGCCACAAAAAATTTTCCCATGCAAAAAAAAATTAGTTTCATTTCCAGCACTTCAATAATGAAATTGAGTAAGCTTGGGTAAATTTGCAATAGAAGGGCAGCCAAAAAAAATTGAGTGGACTATGGGAGAGTCGGAACTCAGAGTCTGCCCAAGTGCCCTTGAATAGTCGGATCATGGATGAGGATCTTGGTCCCAATTGACGCAGACCACGGTGGGAAACTGGGATGCCTAGTGTCAAGTTCAACTCCATGATTCCTGATTATGACTCGGGATTCGATGTTCACTTTCAAAGAATTTAATGACATTGGCATGCATTAGTGATCCACCAACTTCATTAAATCTTGGTATGAGATGATGCCACCTACCAACTCGGTTTTCCATGTGTCATCTTATTGTTCATCGAGTCACATGATCTCGCAACTTATAAGTCACTTGACTATTTGAGTATATGATGTGAAATTAAATTCTCATATGAGTCATATCTATGGATGGTGAATTGGTTTGATAACCCTCCATTGTTAAGGATCTGCACAGAAAAACTAATGGTGTTGTTTTTTGGGTTACAACTTACAAGTTGTAATTTACAATGTATTGAGCAATCTTTTATATATTTGAACCTATACTGGTCCAATGGGTATGTAAGTTTCTAGACCAAGGTTTCACCTAGTGCTAGACATTTCTATTATGACCACCACAAGACTGGGATGACGAATCTTTGGTAGAAGGATAACAGCACACCACCCTTTGTTTGTGCTCATGAATCATATCCTATACTAGTTAGTCCATGATTCTAGGATTTATTCCAATTTCCATTCATTTAATCGGGTCAGAATCATTCGAATTAGCACTCCCAATCTCTCACTGTCCACCTAGGCCGCTTAGTCTATCTGTATCATCAAAGGAAGGGGGTTAGGCAGTAGAGACAAAGGCAACTGGAATGGAGGGCCATCCAGAGAAAAGGGTTGTACAATATGCATATAGTCAGATCTAAACGAAACGAAAGAATTTGTCATATACCTAACTGAATATTATCATTACTTAATCTGTCGAGATGCTTATGCAGTAACTCTTGCGCCTGAGCTATTTATGAGGGTTTCTTGTGTCGACAATGGCTACGATTTGGAGAGGCTCGTTGCCATCATTATACCACCAATGAATTGGTCCTACAAATATCGCTATTACGTCTCCCCTCCTCACTCACCTCACCTTTTGACTTGAGTCCTCTTCTTCTTCTCCCTCTTCCTCCGTGGGCTCTCTGATCTACGCCATGAGCGCCCTCATAATGAAGAATGATCTCTAAAAGTCACTGGAGACCTCGAAAAAACAATACCCAATTTTCCCTTACCTGCACAGATAATCTATGTTATGTAGATGCAATTATAAAATGGTTTTTTTGTAATCATGTGAAATACAAAAACATGCATTCTCCTACCTCGGGAAAGGTAAACCAACTACGGAGCGCCGAGATATTTTGGAATTTAGATAGTGTTGCTTCTAATCATATTTTTGTAGAAGGAAACCATTTCACACTCTATGTCCTCGTTGTCTTCTGCGGTGGACAACTCGAAGGTTCCACCTTTGTCACCGGTAGGAGCAAGAGAACCAAAGGTAGAACGTTGGGTAGGTTGGATTGAGCTTCCTCGAACTTAAAGAGACTAGCGAAGTTTGTGGAGCAAAAAAACATTATTTTTGGTCTATGAGTATAGGATGATAGTTGGAGGTCGTGACTCAGACTCTCAACTCTCCAATTCTATGCTTCAATGTCTCCCTAACTTCTATTTCCTTTGGAAGATTATGCAGAGCTAAGTTGTCGTGAATTTATAGGTATGTATAGCATTTTTCACTTGTGTAACATTTTATATGTGGATAAAAGTTAAATGTGATGCTTGTTGGATTTCCTTTTCGTTCTATAAATATAAGGGTTTAAAATTTCTCCATCCAAAATGTTGTTTGAAATTTGTAATGTATTATGTGACCGTGTGTCCTCCAGACTAAGTCTCGAATACTCAATAGATGTAACTTTAAAAAACCCAATATTTAAATGAAATCAAAACCAAAATAGTGTATACCTAGGACCACAACTTTGTTTGGGCGGAGGAGCAAGAAGAAAGAGCCTTGTATTTGAGGTCCAAATCTTTCAATGTTATTTATTTGTCGTGAATTGTAAACATTAGGTTGAAAGAAAGAACAATATTTGAATACAAGTGTTTGAATTATTCCAATTTCCTTAATGAAATCCAAAGGTTGAAAGGATAAAATATTTAACAACCGATGCTGTAAATGTTGTAGACTCTGACCCCTTCATTTTCCTGTCATCCTTCTAATAATGGAAACAAGAAGTATAAATTGTCTACCAATATATCTAAACAAGGGAATCCCTCAACGGACGTTCATGAATGAGGGACTGGGAGTGCAGTGAGCTAGAAAAGAAC
This sequence comes from Pseudotsuga menziesii, assembly GCA_001517045.1. Lineage (NCBI taxonomy): Eukaryota > Viridiplantae > Streptophyta > Pinopsida > Pinales > Pinaceae > Pseudotsuga > Pseudotsuga menziesii. Next base: position 414,757 of record LPNX010345158.1, read on the forward strand.
ATGATTTCAACATCCTCGTTGTCGCAAGCCTCTCAAATGTGTGTTTATGGTTCATCTTCCTTATTGACTATGGCAGACACTAGACACCCAACTTGTAGTGATATTTGTTGGAGAATTTTAAGTTCTTCCTTATAGTGGACTAATAAATACTTAACCTTTTCGATAGGGCTGATAAACTTGATATAGATTGGAGGGACTATACATAATCTACCTAAAATTGGGGATTTTGTTTGATCACTTCAAATTGGGGTATAAAATTGATATACATTGGAGGGACTATCCATAATCCACCTAAAATTGGGGATTTTGTTTGATCACTTTGAATTGAGCATCTAGGGAGGACATGATTCAATTCTAAAAATAACCGTTGAATTTAGGGTATTACATTTTGGGTTTTTTCTTTTAGGTAGGGCCAATCACACTTGACCAATAGATCCACCATCACACAGAATCAATCCTCCATTCAAAGGTCCTTCCAAATTCCAATGCCTTATTTTTTCAACGACCTAACAACCGAGTATTTCATCGGCCCAACAGAGTTGTCCCTTATCTAAGTTCAAAAAACTATATTCTCCAAGGACCAGGAGAGTAGAGATTGATTTAGATATGTATGGACTCTCATTAGCTAAAATAATGATGATTTTGTATCCGTGCATGTGTCTCCATATTTGTATGAGATCTTTCTCCATGACATGAATGGCGGAATATGTCTCAACAGTTTCTAATGTGAATCGTGTGAGGTCCATAGAGATGTGAATTATAGGTTTCCACACAATAATCGAGTGTGCAATATATTCATCTCTTGTGGGCTCTGTGAGGTTAAATAAATAGTTGTTGCTCCTAAAACATTTAGGTGTTGGCAATGATTTTCTTTTTATTTCTGATTTACAATTAGTTTGTGTGCATTTGAAAGCCATAAACCATAATAGAACAAAAAAAGATCAAAACTTTAAAATACTTGATATTTGTTGGAGAATTTGAAGTGTTTCCGTAAAATTACCAGGATAAGATGTCAATATTGGAGAGACTTGTTTTTTTATTTATTTCCAATTTCTAGGATTTATATAATTAAGGGTATAGAAGGCATTTACTTTATGATTATATCCCCTGCATTAGGGAGTCCACATGGATAAGAACGTGCAATGTATGCATTGGATGTAAACCATTTCAATTTGTATTGACTTTGGTTCTTTCTTTGTGCTCCCTCCCTTACTACAATCTACCTACTCTCCTACTCTTGCATATGTCATGGATAGATAGATTTGTTCTTGAATAGATAGACTGAACCATTATAGGCACTATGGGCATTCCAACTCAATTTCATTACATTATAGGAACTACATGCACTGAAAGCAATATATAGGGAGAGGAGAGTTTGTTATTACATAAGTAAGATAACTTGTCTTTCATGGTGCATTTCACCTAGAGGGGTATATCTCCCTCTTACTATTGTGACTAGTCTCAATGACTATTCCTTTGGGGTATGCACTTATTGCTTCAAAATGATTTTATTTTCATTTCCAATTTCCAATAAGTTTGTGTACATTTGAAATTGATCATAAACTATAATAGACAAAAAAAATTACCTTTGAATATGAAATTAATAAAAGAGATGAATTGCTTTAAAACAAAAAAATGTTTTTTTACCATAATTGAAATGATTTACATTGTTCAAAGTGATTCCTCTCTTCAATTATTGCAGTGTTCTTTAATTAAATCCATGTATAATTTTATTAAAAAAAGATTAGATAGCAATACAAGATTGAGTTGTAGTTGATTAATCTTAACGTTTTATTTATTTTTATTAGAACATGTCTTTTAGGTTATACTGGAGTAAATGAGATATGATAATGTAGGTTACTTTTTTTACATTAAATATTTCCTAGATTATGGCCAATAACTCACTAGGGTAAAAGCATGGTAATGTGTCTCACTTTTTCCCATTTTGCAGCGATGAAATTTATGAACTAAAAGTAATGGTTCATAAATTTACAAATCCATCAAGAATTAGATAATGGTGTAATGAAACAAAAGTTTTCATTATAATTTAGCAGTACTCACAAAACGACGACCCCCCATATCTACCTTCATTTTCTTTGTTAATTCAAAAAAAATTGAACAAGTTTTTTATAGACACTTTTAACATTGTTGTACATATTTTTTAATTTTATTTTATGATATATTTTAATTATTATTAAATTATCAATATAAATAATAATGTTTCTGTGTATGTAAAAGCACGACCCAAAAACCTATCATTTTAAGACATCAAAATCAATAGTTTTTCATATGAATATGGAAATAATATACAAGTGATTGTTAAAATTATTTTTTAAAATTTTTTAAATCACAATTTTTATTTTTTATAACAATATTTTAAATAAATTTATAAAAGCAGAACAAATTTTCTTGCCGCAAAGTGGGACCCATTACCATGCTTTTACCCACTAATTATTAAAAATTTCTCTTAAATTATTCTTTTATATAAAAATTTGTAGTATTTCTAGGTTAGAATTAGATATTACATTTACTTCTATATTTTATAAAAAATAGGTTAAGTAATTCACAATTTATTCATTAAGAAAAATATTTGATATTAATAAATTTAATTTAGACTTATATTCTATTCTAAGTTTAGAATCATTTTAGCAATTTAGGGTTTTGTTTCAATCACAACTTAGACTTCCTTATTATCTAGCTTAACATTTGTAGGGTTTGGGTTTGGTCTTAGTTATATAATGGACATTATCTATTTCCTAGTTTTCTCTTGAAATGTGTTGTTAAAGATATATTAGTAAATATTTATATGTTACTCAACTCGACTCATTGCCGACGATTACCTTGCATACCACTCCTCAAACCTATCAAACCGGAATTTAAGAGAAGAGATTGTAAATATGTTTTTTTGTCAAAATGACATTTTTGAATCATGTAAAGTTCACAAAGAGATTACAGTATATAATAGGGCCTTGTTTTTTGTCTAACCTTTTTACATAAATTTAAGATGGAATTTTGAAAAGATAATTGTTGAATCCCTCTCAAACTCCTTCTCCTGTGAGATCCAAATACTAGTAAGATACATGTTGAAGTTTGAAGGATACTTTTTCAATGTGTTTGAATAATAAGTATATGCACTGAGTTTTGAAAAGAGAAATGGGATTCCCTATCAATCCCTCTCGTTTGACATCTAGATGTTAGTGGACTCAAGACTAAAGTTTGAAGGATAAATTTTCAAGTGTTCTAATGCTTAGGTTTATTATGGTGAAGAAAATGCTTAGCGATTAGGTGGAGTTTGAAATTGAATGGCTAGTTACTCACTAATTGGGTCCATATGGACAAACATATAAATTAGCTTTGTGATTGTATTTGTAACTTTTTTTGGCTGTAAACTTAACGTGGATTGGAAAAAAATTCATGTATGTAAAATGTCATGGAAAAGTTATTCTTATATTTTTTTTACTTTTATGTTGTTTCTTTAAACCATTAGTTATGGTAATGATCAAGTGGTCACAACAAGGATCAACAATTTTAAATCTCATAGGGATGTACAATGTTAGAAGTATAATAGATTTAGGAATATACCTTGGCACTCGACAAAAATCATCTTTTTAGTTTTAATTATTAATGTTAGGGATCTGATGATTGATCTCTTTTGGCCTTATAATATAACACTTATAGTAGTGGAGCTCTTCTCAAAACAATTCTAGACACAAATAAGCTTTGGTACCTCATGAGGCTACTTTCATCCCCAATTTCATATTATGCATTCAGATAAGGTTGTTAGTAGTTCTCCACTACTCGAATCACTTTGGCATGATAGGAAAAAAACATTTCCCCTCACAAAATAAATAGGCCAAAAAAATGCAATACAAAAAACCAATACTCCTAATGGTTCTCGCTATGTTCACATTAATTAACAAAACAAGTGCACCTATCTCTTTCTAAATAGTCTTTTTTCCAATCTCATCTTTCATTACAGGTATATTTTCGTCACTCTCAACCTTTATTTTAGTCTCTCCTCCTCTAATCTAACTCTTGGACGTGATAAATCACCCATAAAAAGAATTTGGACTTGATAAATCATCATATACATGGTTTACCTCACTAATTCTATGTAAACGTTGAATCACTTGAAATTTCTTCTTATTATCATTTTTTTTCTATACACTGTTTTTAATAAATAATGAAATTTTGTTATACACTTTTGGTTTCAAATGAAAAGAATGATTTATTTTTACATCTCAACATTGAAGGGTTCAGTTTCTCAGAGCCCTTAAAAGTGAAATGGGACCCTGCCCTTCAAATTTGATCCCTGGTCATCGAATAAGAGATTTATTCTAAAGGTAGGATCCGGGGTAAATAAAAAAAAATCTTACCATAATAAAGAATATTTCCTTGATCCCTATAATATCCTCGTAGTATATTTCCTTGATCCCTATAATATCCTCTTTTAACCCATGGATCTCTTGTCTTATGGCGGTGTACCCTCATTCAACCAGTATCTCCAAGTGACTCAATTTATTAATAATAATAATTTGTGTTCACAAATATTCAATAGGTAGCTCCAAACGCCTCAATTTATTTATTAATAATAATAAATTTTCTTCACAGATATTCACACACATACCTTGTGAGTAATAATCAAATTTTTAATAACTCTTTACAACAATAGATTATTGAGATTATTTTCTCAAATTTTAAAATAAACATAATAATAAAAATAATTTAATAATTTTTGGAGTATCACAAAAACTAATCAATTCAATGGATTTAGGAACTATACATTGTTTGTGCAAACCGAGTGAAAGGGATGGAAATAACTATGGTCTATTTAGTATGGCATCTTTTGCAATTTTTCTCAAGTACCCAACTCCTAAAACTCCATCATCCCTCTCTTTTCTACACATTGGTTTGTACCAACCGTGTTAAATGCTAAAATTACAAATGACGTTTGAGAAATAATGAACCAAAATTTTGTAGTTACACGGTCCCAAAATATTTCCAACTCATAATTAAAAATCAACAAAATGCTCAGAGTACGCATTCCCCTTCTAAGAGAACAATTTAAACTATATTGTGAAAGGTTAAGTCCACAAGGAGGATATTATTTTCTCCAGCATATATTTGATGTAAATCATTCTAAGCCAACATGAAAATATATCTATGATTTGGTCATTATATTTGGTTGACCCTCTGATAATGGATGTATCCACTCAAAATGTTGGGAATGTTTCAAAACTAAAACACAATCTAGATCCAAAAAATCTTCCATAATAATGACAAACTTTTAAAACCTACATTCTCATAAATGTACATTATTTGTCTAATGTGAGATTATCTGAGAGGTTTATGCTTTGATCAATATGGAGGTGTCCTTACAAATATCGAGAAAAGAGTGTTGCACTACAATTAGTTTGGTAATAGTAATCAAGAAACTGTTCCTCAACTGTTCATCTCTCTCATGTTCACGATATGATTTGTAGTTTCCTGTTTTTTCTTAATCAAAAGCATTTTGGATTTTAGTTGTTGTGTCTATAATCTAATTACTCATGTCCTTTTGGAATCATGGTCATTGTTACTTAAAACACCCTTTTTCCTAATCTTAGCTCAAGTGTTAATCATAGTAGGTATGGGACCGATTCATTGTTATTTGTTTCTTTCCATAATTAGCATAAGACAACTCTTAAGGGATGAGGATGAAATAATAAACGAAGAGTAGAACATTTCCTCTTTATATGCTCCTCTCTTTAGTTGAGGATGGGAATGGGCTCTACCATGTTTTTTCCAACATTATTTTGGCAATTACAAAATAATTTCTATGCAATTGGAATGATATTAGCAGAGCATATAAAGGGTAAGTTCCCATAGTCCCCGGGATCATTAAGAGGCTCAAGAGTCCAGAGAGGGATGGGTGGAAAGATACAAAGGTACCTACAAGACATATTGTGATGAAAATTGAGATCACAGTGTAGAGTATGTCGAGATACCGTTGAAAACAGTTCCCTTGTTTGAAAGTATTACTTTGTAAATTTCTCATCAATTTTTTCTTCAAGAAGCAACTTCCATTGTGTTAGAATTTGAAATAGATATATGAATTTGTTATTATCAGGATCTGAATCCCTTGGAATCCTTTATGAACGGCATCGTCTTGTTCAATTTATTATTGGGTGTTATGTTGTTCTTTTTTAACATTTGCATCCCCACACTTAAGTTTCTTTCCAAAAGGAATTGCTATTAGAAAAACAAACATATATTCCTCAAAAGTGTGCCTTGCATTGATGAAACTAGATCTTTATCTGAAGTAAAAATCATACTCTACGGTCAATAATTCTAAAGTATAGAATTCCATTCTAACAATTGTATCATCCAAAGATCTGTTTTTTGAAAATATCATGCTAATAAGTCTTTGCGAGTAATCAAATTTTATATTTTGTGAAAATATCATGCCAATAAGTCTTTCTGAGTAATCAACTTCTCTATTTTGTGATGAGAAGCTGATCTATTTCTTATTAAGCAATACCACAAATCTACTTTTGTGGGAAATTATTGTACTCCCCACAATTTGATTTGGTATATTTTTGAATTGCTTTATCAAATATTTATTAGCTAATAGCATAACATCTTTTCTTTTTTGTATATGTGCAAGGGATTTGTACATGAATACCTTTTACTTTATGTTGCTTGCAGCTATTATATGTTGAGTCTCTTTGGAAGGAAGGGATTTGTACAATTACTTATGAAGGATCCCAGATTTCCAAAATTTTCAATAAAAAAGTTAATGTATTCCCATCTTACTCTACTTATAGCCAATGGGAAGTAAAGGTCATTTACTATCCTTTTAAGCAAGGATCTACAAACTTGAAAAGTATTCAATGTGTTATGTGAATACTATGTTTGCAAATTTATGGTGACTGCAAAAGTACATTCAAGTATTTCACAATTATTTCTATTCGTGAAAGAATTACTAATTGAGACTACAATAGTTCATAACAAAATGTTCTTTTTCGTTAACAAAATGATGGTAATTGAAACATGCATAGTGGAGAGTTTAACTAATTTGGCAAGTGAATATGCATTTTCTATTCGATTGTTGAAGACAGTAGAAATTTGTAAAATGGTTTTCCCAATTATATTTAACATTATCCCAATATTTACTAATTGATGGTAACTCAAAGACATATAGGTGGATAATTTCACTAATCACTCTCAGAATGTTGCAAGGTCAGTAGGGAAGAGGGAGTGTGAAATAATCTACAACTGCATAATGAAAACTCTATCTCTTCTCCAGAAATGTTTTACAAGCTTGTTGCAGATGTATGACTTGAATCCATTTCTCTTTGAACCACGTTCTAGGTCAAACAAGACTTCAGGCGGGACACCCGAGACAACAAGGCACTGGAATCTAGGAAAGAGATGAATTCCCTTTGAAGATATGGTTCAGCAAAAGATGATGTAGTATTTAACATATAAAGGGAGTGGAGACTCTTCCACTGACAAGTTACTACAGATGCAGTTTGGAGTTGAAGGTTCAAATCCAAGTGTTTCCAGAAAGTATTGTCAGAACTCCAATTATTCTTGTACCTAGATATGAAGTTCCTCCCATATCAAACACTATTTAGTCACAAGAGAAACCATGGAGAGCAAGGAATCAATCACAAGAACACACATGGGGAGCAAGGATCAATCAATGGAAATACCATTTGTGAGGAGAAAGGATTGGATAATCACCAAATTGACAACCATGATTACGGTATGTGCAATGGAAATATCCAGGATATGAACCAAGGTACAGTTAGGGGCATGACCCAGGTTTTGGACCAAGGTACATTTAGGGGCATGTTCCAATACTTGTCTAAATTTGCTTTTGGTGTTTTAAAACTCCTCTCGAATTGTCCACAAAGTATTTAATTACTATATTATCCATATTAAGCTCCTAAAAAACATCTTTCTCATTACCCATCTGCATATCCTGCTTTGAATTTACTTCTATTTTGTAAGTGTGTTTCAAACCGACAAACTAAGTTTATTTTGAGTTTTCATATCAAGTTCCTATAAAGCATGTTTCCCATTACCCATTTTCATATCATGCTCATAACTTGTTTCAATTATTTTAAAGGGACTTTCAGAATAGACACCTAAGTATTTACTTACGATGTTTTTCATATTATAATGTCTTATTATTTTGGATTAGGTGCTATTAGTTTTAGTTCATTGTGTTTTTCACTAGTTTGTATTTACTGAAAAATTTCGGTTAGCTTGTTCACATCTTCTATGTGCACAATCCACCTTGCATCTATTTCAAGTGTATTTAACCTCCAACATATAAGCATATCTAGCTCTGAAATATTGAAATTCAATGTTCATATTGATTCTTTTCATGTGTCTTGTCATTGTTTAAACACGATCATAAGTTTTGGTTGCTTTTGGTGCAGTGGAAGCCACTTTATTAAGTTTCCAACACTATTTAGTGATGTTAGGCATCATTGTTATCATCCCGTTGATACTTGTTCCTGCAATGGGTGGAAGCTCTATAAGTACAAACTACTTTAGCTTTTGGTCTATAAGGTCTTGGTATGGTCCTTTTTGAAGAAATGGAACCTTGGAATTTTACTAGCGGATATAAGAAGTCCATATAATACACTTTAAATTTAAATAGTCCATCTAAATATATATTATTTAAATTATCATATGTTAAAATGTCATGAGTCAAAATTATTGAATGGTGTTGGATTGATATATTTCATAGGTTTTATATGGTGACAATAAAATAAAAGGAAATGGGTTTCACAATGACCTTTGAATTGAAACCAATTCTTGGAAAAGAAAATACCTTGTTTGGCTTGCAGAAAGTGACCCTTAAGCAGGAATGCACAGAAACAACATTTTGCAATGATCTTGAAAATTTGTCTCTATCTAGCATTCATTGGTGCCATGGACTTGTGTTATTGTCTAAAAAAAAATTTACAAGCATTTTTTGCAAGGATATACCTAGTATGATCTTAACATCTCGTTATAACCCCAAGACGCAATGGTCACAAACAATCACTACTTTCAAAGAACAAATTGCTCTATCCTCATGTACTCCTAGCAAGGTAAGAAACTTCATGGAGGTAATAGGAACATAGTACTCACCTGGTTCATGTATAAAAGCTCATATTAGTATTGCACGAATCTTCAGGCATCATAGTATTACCATTTTAGTTGAGATTATGGAAATTGGTGCCAGAGATCAGGTTATGGTATGCACCATGTAGATATTTAATACATAGAGATGCCTTCAATTTATTGTAGATTCCATATAGTTTTATGGGGTAGTAACATATTTGTTTCGTTCTCACAACTCGAGTCCTTTTAATTCCCACTTTGGTTCCTATTGGGAATTTTGAGTTTTGGTTTGGTAGCTAGCATTTGTCTATTGCCCTGCAAATTTTGAATACTGTCTTTTGACTACTCATCCAAGCAAATGTTTGGGTATTATTATTTAGGATGAGTGATTTTTTATCCAGGAATTTTCTAAGAGCTAAGCAATTTGGTTGTTATTGGTTTCATAATTTTGGTTCTAAAGATATGACCCTTCTACAGATGCATTGTACTATTTGCCTATAATGTCTTATGTATAACATTATTCCAGTCTACAGAAAATTTTGATGTGAAAAAATTCAAATATATTTTAATCTTCAATGATAAATAACATGGTGGGAGAATCACTTATATTCTTGGAAATGACCTCTTCTGCAATATTCTTAAATAAACAAGTAATGTCAGAGGTAAACATTTTTCTCTTAAATTGTGGGCACATATTGCAACAAAAAATAACAACTATCTCTCTACTAGTATGTCAATAGAGCTCCAGATATTCCTCATGTGTTAATTACATTGGAACATACTGGAAACACTATTCTAAAAAACACATGTCAAATGGAGTTAAAAGTATATAGGCCATGGCAATTTAAAACCCAAGGAATGTGCAAATAAGATTTAAGGGCGAAAAATAGATTGTATATAGTTTTGTAAATGCAAAATTTGTCTTAGGAGTTGGATATGTAATATAAACATATTTTTCATGAAATATGAGCTTTGGATTAAGATTTGGATGTGGGATATATAGCGATTCCCATGAAATATTTATTTTATCTTTTAAGAGTTAGATATGGGATATAAAGTGTGATTGTCATTAAATAATGCATTTTAGCTTAAGATTTGGGTATGGATATATAATGTGATTGTCATGAAATGTGCATTGAAACATGGAATTACAATATATGTTCAAGTTAATGTCTCGATAGGAGCACAAATTCAAGGCTACCCATGCATTCAAATATTTGTTTGTTTCAGTTTAGATCACTTTAAGTTGTTTTAAATAGCTCCATTTTTTTATTATCTAGGTAAGGTACTCAAGTGAGCATTATGTATTAATGATGAATTATGTTTACAAGTAAACTGTAATTATGTATTAATGATTCCAACATCAAGAGAGTAGTCTTGGTCCTTTTTACCATGTCAAATAATATCACCATATGGAGGTATATTTCATCTACAACCATGATTGGGATCTTGGTCTATAAATTTTGGCAAGGAGGAAACCTATTATGTTCTTCAAAGAGTGGATTTTAAAAATTAAGATGATGGGCATAAAATGGGGATCTTAATCTAGACCGTAGTGGAGGATAATGGTTTTCTTGGTTTCTCATTTATAGAGCCTTTATGTTGACATTGTAAGATGCATTCCTCCAATGGATTACTTGGTATCTAGTGTGATAGAATTGGTTACAATTAGTTACTATTCTATAGAAACCGAGCTAAATAAATATGATGCATGTGGCGGTTTTTAATAACAAGTGTCAATTTTTAATAACAATTAGATAATATCTCTACTAAGGCCATTCCATCAAGCAATGAAGCTAAGAGTACAAACTCCCCTCAGAGGCAATGGTAGCTACTCGTAATTATGACACCTATTTGCACAACACCTTGGATTTATAATGCCAAAATAATGTACACATAATGTTGTCAATTCAATGAAATGGAAATTAATATGGTGGTTCACTACCAATATTTTCTAATTTGTGCCTTAGATCTAGCTAGGCTATGAGGATTAAGGGACGATTAAAACAGTTAATTCACAGATTGGGTGCTTTGTAGATGATTGCAATATTTTATACTTCAAATCTACAAGATATAGTTCTTGTTATTTTTTTTATATTTTTTTTATTTAATAATAATTGGTACACATCAAAAGAATCTCGGTTCTTGAAATCTTTGGTAACATTTCAGGTTTGTGTAGCATGGATTTTGGGATAAAAGAGTATTTAAATTGCATCTATATGAAATAGTTTAAATGAAAAGAAGGTACCAACACCACATTTTGTATGGAGATTTTCAAATTCTTGTTAAGTTTTTTCCATCTTATATTCGCATGTAACTGAGCTTCAAATTCCTTTTGGAAAAAGTAAACAGACATTTTATTTAACCATAGGTTCCAATAGTTATTGCTGCCAAAATCTAAGGATCCCTTGCTCTCCCATTGAGCATAAACTTAACTCTTTTTATGTATTTAGTGAGCATATTAATAGCTCACTCTCTCTGTCATAGTGTATTTTATCAACAATTTTCTCATTCTACAACTCAACAGATTCTAACCAACGATATTGCTATAACTTCATGAGTCTCTTTTCTAGGGAATTACAAAGCAGACTAGCTAGGTTTACTCCAATGGAAAATGTCTGCATATTTGTTATGTGAATATTCATGTAGCTATTTTTGTTATCCTAAAAGGGATTCTTACAATTTCCCCTTCATTTCACTTCCCTGCAAAACTTATAGCTACTTTCGTCAAGGTACAACTCTAGGTCTATACCAACTCTTATCTCCCCTTTTCAACTTTTTTACCTTGAAAAAACAACCTATTGGCGTATCATTGCACCATCTTGGGGAAATTGCTAGTTATAAGATGATAAGTTTGCATTTCAGTTGGTGTTTTTTTAATTTTAATTGAAAACAAATATCAATTGGTGTTTTTAAATCTTAATTGAAAAAAAAATCACTTATTTTTAATTTACCAACTTTTAGCTAAACAAACTATTTTTTCTTTAATAATATTAATTAGAAATTTTTAAAGTTATATTTTATATTCAATTTAGTTGTAAGAAAATCTAATATTTTTCTTCTAACAACACATTGAGTACATTCTTATAGTAAATTTAGTTCACATGTCACCTAGTATTGTTGTGCTGCTTGAATTCATATTGGTAAGTATCTTCTTTCTTTATAGTTGGATTTCTTTAGTCCTTTTCCCTCCCATATCGAGTGCTACACCAATATGGGAGGAAATAGTAATTATAGAAGAAAAAACACAAATAATGAGAATAATGATAGTAAGGTATAGTAATGCATCGTAAGTGAAGTTTGTTTGAATGAATAATCTGGCCACTTCCTCTTTCTTCTTCCCACCAAACATATTTTCATCCATCTATCGTGCGTCCCTCTGCCCAGCCTCTCTATGATGATAAGTATCCAGATTTTAAATACATATCATTTATATCTAATCCAAAATCTATATATTAATCTAATATAAAATTATTTTTTTACGAATATTCAATCATCATTTCTATCTAATCCAAAATCTATTTCTATCATTTCATAATTTTGCATTACAAATATTCAATCATCATTAGACAATATCATATAAACATTAAACCAATCATCAAAACCATTAGAATAACTCAATATTGATCATCATTTATCCCTTTCACAATAATAATTTGTAATCATTCAATTTATTCAAAAGCAACTAAATTCAAGTTCAAATTCCAAGGCGTTTCTACATAAATATCTGGGTCATTCATCCATGAATGCCCCCATTGACAATATAGAATAATAATCAATGTGTGAATCCATGCACATGCCATTAGGTTGTTCATGATCGGACATCGTAAATATTAACATAATATAGTAGTCAATGTAGATAGTGAAACAGGGGCATCACATATGCCAAACATTCTTGCAAGAATGATTGGATGGGATTAGATTCTTAACAGTGTGAGGCCCCTTTGTGGTAATCACAAATGTTGATTATAAAAAAAGGAAGCAAAATGGTATATTTCTCATGGAGGGGATGAGATTTTACCTATGAATCATAATCGTAACATGGGTTGGGGTATCTATTAACACAAAAAATTGTTTACCTGGCTCTCCATGGTCTAAACCATAATAATACATCATGTTCCCACCATTATTTCCTTCATTTTTACCATCACAGTTGTATTTCCACTAAAAATGGTTCAAAACATCATTATTCCTTCCCCATAAATGAAGGGGCGATGAGCATGTATTGTGATTTATCCCCACTCTCTCCAAAAAAGGGTAAAAAACACTAAAAATCAGAATGGTTCAAAAAAACATAGATAAATACCATGGAAAATAAAATACCATGGGTCAAAAACCCTAAGACCATACTATAAATACATTGTGAATGACTCCTCCAAAACACTTTTTGTCATTTTCTCTCAATCACGCCATACACTTTTTCCATTATTCCCATATTTTTCCAAGCCATTCCCCATGGTGTACGTTGAGTAGACCCTGTACCCATTTGGATCCATTCCCCCATCTAACAAATAGTTGTGGAAGAGACTAGAGACCCAAACCGTGGAGCTGCGGAACCACTTCTAAGAATGGCTACAGTGGCCCACTTTCAGAAAATGTATTTTTTGTTCTTGTTATGCATTATTTAGTTCTATATATTTGAAAAAATCCTAAAAATATATTCGATTGTTGTCTTGTTTCTTTTTATTATCATTGAACTCTTCCTTATGCTCTAGACGAGCTAAGGTTGGTGCTTTTGCATGTAGCTGGGGATAAATCCCCACTATATTTTTGGTGACTCCAATCGGTCGATCTATACAAATATTTGCTTTTGCATGTTTTTTTTATTGGTTTGTTCCCCTTTGCTGCCTTTAACTCTCATAGATATGACCCTCTCATGGAAGATTTTTAAAAATTATTTTGTTCGAGCCAAGTTGCACCTATCCGGCCGAAAGCTGTGACCGAGTCCACCTTTTTTCCCAATAAGTGTGACCTAAGTCACGCCTTTTTCCCCAATAAGAGCGACATGGCTCAGAAACACAAATCGCTCCTGTTCCGATTGTCGGAGTGACCTCGGTCACTACTATGACTTGGTTTTGAGTGACTTGTCGTACTTAATCCTATTTTTGCATGACCTGAGTCCATATACTATTTTTCTGCTCTGATCGTGATTGTTTGCCTGTTCAGTGTGACCCTGATCATGCATGTTCCACCAACATGTGAGACCTGCAGTTTTTCAGTCCTTTTCGGTGCTTGATAACCTTGTTTCAAACCCCTGTATGCGTTAAAACCCCTTTCGACCTGTTTCTGTCCAGATCTGATCCTTTGCAGCCCCCTGGTATGTTTGGTGATGCTATTTACTTGGTTTGTGATCCATTCTAGTCAAGCTTAGTGGTTGAAACCCCATGTATGTTTCCTACATTTTATTAGTTCCTTTTACTGCTCATTTACTTCAAGTATATTTTATTTCTTAATGAATAAGTTATTTTGCAACATATTTAATGTCATTTACTTCTTTTTATCTACATTTTATTTGCATCTCGATAGTGATATTGTTACATATTCGTCATTGGATTGTTGGGGTTTTTACACACCATTTTCCAACATCTCACACCCTAAAGATAAAAATGCTTGGTTCATGACCCCAAGCCAGCCTTAAAATTAACTTAATACAACCAACATTGTAACCTCATTTGAGGGCCAAAAACAATATTGTAGCTAAGTTAGGAATTTGGGGATAGGCATCCAAACAACACCCCTCTGTCACTTACACTTGAGACATAGTTGTTGTCCATTAGGGGACCAAAATCCTCTTGTACTTGTTGACACGGACATGACCAGTTTGTTGGAAGGCCCCCTGCTCTGCAGGAGTAAGCTGCAAATGAAGGGGTTCTAAAAGTCAAGGTGGAATACCCCACTCATCTTGCATTGAACCCTAACCCTTCGCAGTCCTCCTTCTATCACCCAGCTGGGGTCGGGGTCCAAAGGGCTTGAGCACCAGTAAACTAACTAGACATGTTATGAACGCGGTAGCCTAGTTTCCATTATTTCTAGGAATATTTTACCCAAAGGTCCTTCTCAGTAGTGTTATTCTCTTAGCCTATTATTCATCCATTTCACATTTTCTGACTGGGATTTCATCACCCTGGTGAGGATACGATTTGTGACGGCTTCCAGCATGTAGTTAATTAGGAGTTTTCTTTCACTTTTATCCCATAGATTAGTGCGTCAATTTATTTTCTACGTAGTGTTGCTTGTTGGATTTTTGGCCACTTTGTTGTAGACTCACCTTGATGTAACCCATTGTTGCAGTTTGGTTTTAGAGATTGCTGTTGGTCTGTGACCCACCATTTATACACTCTCCTTCTAAACACTCGGTTGTAGTTTTTTTTTTTAGCCTACAATTGATACTCTTGAGTTTTCATTCATTACACATCACTCCATCATTTCATCATAGCTCCACCATGCTACTCACATAAGCTTAGGGGGAATACCCCCCAGTTCGGTTCCTTGAACCATCACCGTTGAATCCATATTCGACATCGTTTACCACCTTCGGATCCACATATAGCCTCTAAGTCTGATTTTGATTCATATCAATCTGTATGTACCTTGTTCACTACCCCATTTAGCCCCATTGATGGTGCACATCCCGATCCCTTTCAAGGGGGAACGGTTGGTAGTGGACTTGTGTTTGTTCCACCCATCATTATAGGTATCCCTTCTATTGTACCAACAGGTCTTGGTCCTAGTGGTCCCCTTTCCACCGCACACACTAATGCTGGTTCGCTTCCCACTGTGGGTGGCCCCATGCCAGCCACCATGTTTTCAACCATTCCACGATTTATACCTGGGGGCAGTGGCCCTTCCACTTCCATTTTGACTATTCCTACCATTCTAGTGACTATTCCTCCTATTGGAAGTCAACCTTATACACCCCCAGTTACTCATGGGAACTACGTTCCTACCACTGCCGACACCATTGTTGGCCCTTCCCGATCCATTCTTTGTTCTAGTCTACCTTTTATGGCTAGTATTAACCTGCCTAATTTGACATGGTTGACCAATGACCCCATTCATCGTAACACACAATGGCCTCCTATTCCTACCAAACTTCCCTCAAACATCTATAAGTTTTAGGGTAAGGAGAGAAAGGATCTCCAAAATCACATTATGCCATTTCACTTATGGTGTTCATCTAACAACATAGTGGATGATTTCGTCTGATTGAGGTTATTCCAATGCACACTTACTAGTGTTGCAGCCAAGTGATATATCGAACTACCTCATGTTGCTTACCTCTATTTTTCCTCGTTATCCTCCATGTTCCTTCAATACTTCCAGTTACCAAACCGTTATGATGAGGGTGTGGAAATATTATTATCATGTTGACAAAACACATCTCCCATATCACAGATCATATCCATGAATGGCGCCATCACTGTAGCCTCTGTAAGATCCGGTTGGATGATAGGATTTTCCTATATTGGTTCCTCAAAACCTTACTCCCCCCCATAACTAAGGATGTCACATCCGAGCACCCACAAATAGAGGAAAAATTCATCCTTAAGGCTCAACAGTTCGATCTTATATACAACCAATCTAGTTACTTGTATACCATTATACCTTATGCTCCCCATGTCGACTCCTCACGTCGAGATACACTGGGGTAATATCATGTTGGTAATGGAGTCATCGTCTCTATTACATAGTATCTTCATTTTTATTCGGTCGTTCCTGTGATGCCACCCTATTCTGGTCACACCCCTAATGTTGTCCAACTAGGTTACACCCATGACTATTCACACGTAATAGCTCAATCCAGAGCCACCCTTCCTATGTGCCTCCTGCACCAACTCCTCACATTCATGGACCGAATTGTTTGACACATTCATGTACTAGCCAAATGACCCGCTTTACAGCCCCACTGGTTACTCTGGTCTATTACACACCACCTGTGTAACCCACTCTGGCTCTGACCTCGACTCCTCCTGCTTCTACAGGACAGGTCTATGCATAGCAGAACCTCCCTAACCAACCTGCCCCCAATAATCAACAAGGGCAAGGAAGGAATAAGAGAGGTAGGAACTGAGGTAACAACAATATTCAAGGAGGTGGCTAACAAGCAAACCCTCTGAATAATAATGGTGTCGACCCCCCCGCACAGAATCCTCAGCGTCCTGCTTGACCTGGGAAGAACCCACATTTGCATACCAACCATCCATGTTCCATTTGTAACACCTACGACCATTACACTCATCAGTGTCCTCACTTGAATCAAATCCAACATTTACTCCAAAATGACAATCAACATGACCCCAATGGGGCTACTCCGGCTAAGACAAACCCAGTACCACCGAGTCCTCCACCTATGGTGATTCAAAACCACCTTCCAAACCAAGGAATGGTTGCAACCCAGTCCTTGGCCCCAAAATTTATCGCAGCCACTTCTTCGACTCAACCCATTGATCCAGGTGTCCGTCGCCTCATGACATTATCGTCTGATGTTAACCTCCAGACTCGAGAAACTAGTATGGTTACACCAAAGAAATTGTTGACCCATCTGCGGCATATACATCCACAACTTTTGATATATCTTTTCATTTTTTGAGACCTCCTATGGACAAGACTGCCAAAGTCCCGTGGTTCCCATTGCGTCACGTTGCGAACAATGCCACTGCCAGATCTATACTCAACTACAGTATTGTTGACGACTTGGCCCAGTCCCCCATAGCCATGTCTACTATAGAAGTGTTCAAAACCTACGCAACGTAAAGCGTTATCATTCGCACTAGGTGTCGCTGACCCCTCTAATTCTAGGTTGATCACCTTCGACCTGGATCAAGGAGAGCCCCAGATTCCATCATCTGTCACCTTTTGAGTTCCGGTCACAATTCATAAGTTGGTTATTCATCAATGCATCATTGATGAAGGGGCCTCAACCTATGTTATGTCAACCTTTGTTTGGCAGAAATTCAGATCCCCAACCCTCCAACCTTCCACCACAACTCTTTTTTCTTAGGATGACCATTGTACTCAACCTTAAGGAATTCTTACGAATGTCCTTGTTGAGTTAGCAGGAAAAATAGTGTTGATTGAAATTGAGGTTGTCAATGACCAAATTGATTACAACCTCCTCCTAGGATGTAGTTACATGTATGCAATGCGCTTCATTGCCTCTACTATATTTCGACCCTTGATGCTCCCTCATGAAAGGAATATCATGACCATAAACTATTAGACGTACTATGATTTGAAGGGGACTACCACACTGGAACAAGTCCTTCCCACTATCGACACTACCATCGACAATGTTTCCATACCATACCTACCTATCATTGGTTTGGGCTTGTTTGCCAACACTCCAATGGGAGACACCTTTTTTCCATTACCACATCCTCCTTCGCTGACTGATATATCGGATTTGTGTACTATCATTTCTAGTAGTGTTCCAACCACCTCACAACCTTAGTCACAACCCAAACCACATACCTTAGGGAATTATTGGGGTTCACTCCCTGTACACACGATTCCTTTCCTCTTTCCACCATATGGTATTGTAAGCAATCTTGTCATGGCTACTCTCAACCTTCCTGGTTTCACGACTCCACAAGTTGTGTTGACTCCCATCAAACCTATTGAGACGATGTCAGAGCCACCTCCTAGGACACCAATGACTGCTCCTGCACCCCCTCTTCCCAATAAGACTGGGGAAAATACACCCAAACCGACGGCCGAAGCACATACTCCTCCTACATGTGCTTTATGCAATGTCCAATGCCATGCGACACAGAATTGCCCTGATTTTCCTCTCATTCATAGTCACATGCGAACTATAGCTGAGACTGACAACATTTCAATGGTCAATGTTCTATCCATACCCGTGGTAAAAATAATTCGTTGTGAACCAACCATCCATGTGCAATTTGTGTCCTATATGGTCATTATTCACACCATTTCACAAAATTTCCTGAGTACTGGTCGCTACTTAGTGACCTTTGCACGCATTCCCACGAGTTCAACGTTACTATCCTTGAGGAGATTCACCCTCTAGTTTATTCCTCGGACACAACCAACACCATTTACATGATCTCTAGCTCTAGTAGTCCTTTCCCATCCTCAACTGTGGAAGATCCACCCGATCTATCCTGACACCACTTTCGCGATGATGGAGATATCCCTGAAACTGCCACTGGTTTCACCCCATTTCACTTAGTCCATGGTGTGGAATCAATTCTTCCCATTGAATGCCATATTTCTTCACTCCGCTTTGTCGTAGAGCTTCTCCCTGTTTAGTCCATGGTGTGGAATCATTTGTTCCCATCGAATGCCAGATTTCGTCACTCCGCTTTGTCGTTGAGCTTCTCCCTGATACTTCACCCTTAGAAAAATGCCTACTTATGCTTGAACATACCAATGAGGACCATCATGTTTCTCTCCAGATGATCGAAGCAGCCAAGACTCGGTCGAAGTCCCATCATGGCTCCCAGTCCCATACATGCACCTTTATCGATGGGGACCTCTTCCTCGTCTACAACCAATCGAATGATAAGTTAGGTAAAGGGAAGTTTGATTCCATGTGATATGGTCCATATTTCATCCATTGATGTCTCAAAAAGGGGGCATATTTCCTTGCTGAATTTGATAACCACCTCTTGGAGAATCCCCACAATGGGCTCTACCTCAACAGGTTCTATGCCTGAAGAGGCTCACCATGAGTACCCTTGTGTCATAGTTTTTTGTTTTTTTTGCATCGTTTTTACCATGAGTCAGTGACCCCCTCCATTATTCTCTCCACATCTAGCCACAATGAGTCCATTGTAACACTCTGTCACATCATTTTCATGTGAGCGATTGGATATGACCCCTCTACCCTTCCCCTACGTCATTGGTACCCTGATGGAGGGTGTGGTCCCACATCTGCGCATGCACACAATATGTCATCAACATCTATCACACGCATTCTCTAGCTACCACTATGCTATTAAAATATATATGAATGCTACCACAAAGTGTCATGTTTACATACCGTCAGGTCCCTAGACATGTACTAGAGGTCGACGCATCTCTGAATCTCCTCGGTCGTCTATGCTCACATATGGATAGTCCTCTATCAGGATAGGGAGTTGTCTCCATTGTGTAAAAATATATTGGGTCAAGAAACAACCTCCTATACTGCCTCCCTCTCTACTTTCTTTAGGCCATTTCCTAAAGTCACCTCGATTTGTGTGCCATCACATGAATCAACCTTTGCACGTACCGATATGTTCACGACCCATCCACTGCATCCATACTACAAAATTGGCCTTATTTTACTGCCATCCATCATCCCGCAAGGGGGCCCCATTAAGTGTTTCACTTTATTCCTATCATCAATGTTCACAACATAACATCTTTTGGTACATCGAACACTTCCTCCTTGTTTGATTGACCATTATGGAGTTTCTGTTAATCTCTTTTCTGACTCCTAAAAGAATGAAAAGATTATCGATCACGCTTGCATCCTTTCACTCTCATTAAAGTATTTGAAAGGGCAACTATGTGCCCTCGTTTATCTCCCTTTTTGGAATACGTAGACTATTAAAAGAAAAGAACCACCATAGCACCTTCCAACTAGGAACGTTTCCCTTTGTATCCTTTTATGCTTTGTCAAACATTGGGACCATATCTTATGAAAAATATCATTATGGGTTGTATTTAAGCTCTTTTCCAACCCTCTCATTAAGAAAATATCGTCAAGCTATATTGGTTTCATTCATGCTCGTAAAAGTATCTAAATGAACGTCTAGTCAGTATAGGTTTAACCTTTTTTGGCCTGGTTGGACTAACTATGGTAAAGAATTCTCCCTTCCCCTATGGTTTGGAGAGCTCTCCTTTGCATACTTTGATCCTTTTTCGGGGTTAGGGGACTACTCACGAAAAAGAGACCACACTGGAGTCTTATTCTTATTTTAAGACTCTCTAAAAATGAAAACACCGTCAAGCATTTACCTTCTCGGGTTCGCTAAACATCCACGAGATCATATCATATAGATCTTACTTCTATCCCTTCTTCGTGCTACTTAAACTATGAAGAAGGCCCAAACGGTGTCTTTAGTCACCACTACATATGATATTACATCATGGTATATTTCCCCGCATTGGGTCACCTTTTTTCATAGTGCTCTGTGATGAGTCTTCCTTGGATCCCCTGGATATTACTATTTCAGTTACCTCCCCCAGTATTTCCCATTGCAATTATCCTCCCATTTTTACAGCTATGATCCCTTTCCCATGAGTCAGTTTCATTTGCTTCCAGTTTAGCCCTGTCGTCATACTCTAAACAAAGGAAGTTCAAGTTCCACATACTCCTCTTCCCCTTTTCCCCATTCAATGTGTCATTCCACTGATTGTTCCACATATTTGGTTATCCCCCTCGCGCTTCTAATCAAGGAAACATCATTTCCTTATTAGTTGCAGGTCTCCCTCTATCAAGGTCAACAAATCTATTCTAGAGAATAGACCCAGAGGTCCCTGTATCCTGGTTTCATCCACCTCATTGATGAGTTCCTTGGACCACTTGAAAGGATTCATTAGTGCCTTTTTGGTTGATTGTGTCTCACATGCTCGAATTTAGCTACATCATCACATCGTTGAGATTCCTACAGGGTATTGGTCTGTTCATTATTTGGTCGAAGACCCCGGTCGTCACCTGAATCTAGCACATTGGTGAGTCTCCTATGGGACCCATACAGTCTCATGTCCGCTGTGATTTTTGGGCTGCGTTGGAGACAATGTTCGGAATCCCATCAATGTCATGCTTCTATGTGTCTCCAGTACTTTATGTTGTATATTGTACCATAGAGATTCTAACTCTCAGTCATTGATTCCATCCAGTTATGTACACATTCATATCTAGCAGAGCATCAATTGTGATTATATTGCATTCCATGAGAATTCCATTGTTCCTATGTATCAGTTCTTCAAATCAGCATTTGTATTCAGCCTCCTATTGAGGCCACCATTATGCATCATCATTTGTATATGTATTGATCGGATCCCATATTTTAAGCCTTGATCTCCATTATTTATTCTTTGTGACATTGTTACAAGCATGGGTATGCCCTCCTTCTCCATATACATGTCATACACTATATGTATCTCATCTATTTTTTAGAAGTAATACAAACCAAAATCCACCGTAGTTCGAACGAGGAAACTCCACTCCTCTGCGGTCCTCTCTAGTCTCTCCACCACTATCACAATTTTACCATGATCCTATGATGTCTATCAGTCATACGATGAGATCCTTCCCTCACTCATCAGGGGGCAATCAATTAACACAAAAAAATTGTTCACCTAGCTCTCCATGGTCTATACATAATAATACATCATGTTCCCACTAGTATTTCCTTCATTTTGACCTTCACAATTGTATTTCCACTAAAAATGGTCCAAAACATCATTATTCCTTCCCCATAAATAAATGGGTGATGAGAATTTATTGTGATTTATCCCCACTCTCTCCATAAAAGGGTCAAAAACCCTGAAAATGAGAATGGGTAAAAAAACCATAGACAAATACCATGGACAATAAAATACCATGGGTAAAAAAAACCTAAGACCATACCATAAATTCATTGTGAAGGACGCCTCCAAAACACTTTTTTCCATTTGTTCTTAGTCACACCATACACTTTTTCTACTATTCCCATATTTTTCCATGCCATTCCCCATGGTGTACGTTGATTTCACTCCATACCCATTTGTATACATTCCCCCATATGACAACTAGTTGTGGAAGAGACTGGAGACCCAAACCGTCGAGCTACGGTACCATTTCCAAGAATGGATATGGTGTCCCACTTCAAAAAACATATTTTTTGTTCTTGTTATGCATTACTTAGTTATATGTATTTGAAAAAACCCTAAAAATATTTGATATTGTTGTCTTGTTTCTTCTTATTATCATTGAACTCTTCCTTGTGCTCTAGATGATCTAAGGTTGATGCTTTTGCACATAGATGGGGAGAAATCCCCACTACACTTAAGAGTGTGAGGCCCCATTGTGGTAATCACAAAGGTCAATTATAAAAAAAAAAGGTAATAAAATGGTATATTTCTCATGGAGGGGATGTGATTTTACCTGTGAATCATAATCGTAACATGGGTTGGGGTATATGAGGGATGATATTAGAAGAATGGAAGTTGATGTTATGTGTTTTTTGCTTAACAAACTTGGTCAGTAATTAGACTCCTTGGACTATGGGTTTTGGAATCATGCCATGTTGAAGCATGAATGGATTGTAATGTTTTACACACCCATGGGGGGACATGCTCCTCTATGTAACAACATTGATGGTGTGCAATTACCAATAATTAGGACCTTACAGATATTAACCAACTTACTAGATAAACATAATGTAATGAGAGGGAATGCATTTCCTATATGCAATATCATGATGATATACCTATGATTGGGATCCATGCATCATTTTTATATGATGCATGGACTATTTCTTGATGATAATCATGCACACATGATACAATTACCCAAGCATAAGAATGAGCATGGTGAGAGTGTTGATAATGATGACAAATTTTGACAAGAGACATAGTGTATGTGAAACTCAATGAAAAATAGGTTCTATATGAAGTTTCAGGGGAAACTAAATATTTGGTACCATGTTGAAGAGTATTTCATGGCATTGATCATGGTGGTACTAATTTTTCATCAAATATAGATATGGTCTATCTATATAGGAAGTTTGAAAATTGGACCAATTAGCTATATAAAGGGGTGGTAACCAATTTTAAAATAATTTGTTCCATTAATCATGTTGATGCCGAAGATACATTTTCACTATTCTATAATATTTAGGTAAGATCTCATCCCTTTCTCTTCATTCTTGTGAGATAAATTGGTATCTTATAAGGTTGTTGTGCACAACATTCATGACTTGATGACCTTGTTGGTTAGGAAAGGTCATGTACAGCTACTCACCTACATGATTGTAGTTTCTTAGACCAACAATGATAGTGCCTCCAAGATCTCTAGGGGGTCCTTGAATGACATTTTGGAAGTGATTTCTTCCCAAGTATGGTGGTGAGGAGGTGGGACACATTATCGCGGAGAACTATTTGTAGGTATGGGCATAAAGGATCAATACTATGGAGAAGTATCACTATACTAGCATGGATTATTGCATTGATCCACAACTACCTATTCCTATACATGAGTGGGATTCTTGAGGTGAGTTTGATATCGTTATACAGATTTTTTCCATTTTAACATGCATGTATTTGTTTCTAGTCTTGAAACTAGTCTTAAATTTGTGTTCTTACTAAAATAATTATATATGAAGCTAGAAATATTCAAATTAGATTCCACCAGTGAATTTGGACACAATATGGAGTTATATATACAATGATATTGATTGATTTTTTATAAGCAATCACACCACCAATAGGGACAACCCTAATACCAATTCCTGTACTAGTCCCATATCTATAAGCACTACTTGCATAGGTTGTGCCCCCATTATCTATCTTGGGACCATGTGCTCCACTACAAAGTGATGGCCCATGAGTTGGTAGTGAGCATGTGTTCTAGTTTTCTATGGGGTAAGGAGCCTTATTTTGCACATGCTTTGGTGTAGCCTATGCAAGGTGGTTTTTTTATGTACCCTGAAAAAGAATATTTTTGAATATATGTCCCTTGAGGCATCATGATGTATCTTTGATGTACACATGTATGTTGTATGTTTTTCTGATGATGTATATATGATTTTATGGTTATTTGTATTTAGTGACTATCACATAACTTGTATGGTAAAAGCACATATATTTTGTTTTCTTTTCTTGATCAAATTGATTGTTTATTTAATAAGTTCCAGTCGAGGACCAAATTAGCTATGTAATCTAAAAATGCATTAGTAGTACTAGGGATATGAGTGAATGTGATAGTTTCAAATGATTGGACTATGAGGTGCACCTATAGTAACTTTCGAAAGAGACACAAAAAACATTGTTTAGATACAATATGATGTGTTAGGAATCTAAGTGGAAATGAATATGTTGTATACCAATATGAATCATATAATTTAACAATATGATGATTGCACCATTCATGCAGGGGCATCCATCCATGACCGACCGACAAATATAGGTGATGAGAAGCTAATTGGGAGGAGGTTGATGAACTTACAGAAGAAGGAAATGGGTACTATGTGATCCCGTATGGTCGAGTCAAGTAGAATATACGATGTCAATGGTCAATATGGTTGGGTTGCATACCAACAAAACCATCGAAGGGATGAGTGAACCGATAAGGAAATTGGTCGAGTGGTAGACCAGGGAATAGTGTCGAACAACTATGGTCAAGAATTTGCAGTCAACAAGGATCAGGTGGGGAACCAAGTAGTCAATGGAGGTGGTCGACGAGGGAAACTAGTCGAGTTGAGACCAGGAAATATAAGGATGAACGATTGTGGTCGTAGGGAAAGAGTTGAAGACATTTTATGTGAAGGAAGGGGCAACGAGCACAAATGGTCGTGAACATACCAAGAGACGACTTGAAGGGAATGCCAAGTCACGTCCAAAGGAAAGAAGCTAGTCGAAGGGATAGGAGAGTCAGTAGTGAAACCGACAGGGGAATGATCCAAACCATGTCATGATGGAGAAGATGAGTCACTGATGATTACGATGATAGGAAGGGAACGAGGCAGAGGTGACATATGGAGGTTGACTAGATGGGCCAAGGTGAAGAGACGATAAGAGGAAAGGTTGACATTGACATCCGATATACCAGAGCATAGTCCAATCGAGGGGAATGATGTAAACTAGCGATGAAATGAAGATGGGATAGAATTAGTCGTGAGGATTTCGATTGGGAGTTGTCGATGGATAAGGTGAAAATGGTCGATCGAGATACTGACCATACCAAAAGGAAGGAAAATTGAGAGCTGGTTGACTTGTGAAATGAAGTGCTCAGACTAACACCGAAGACATGGAAGAAGACTCAAAGAGAAAAGAGTCTGGTCGAAGGAAATGCCAATATATAGAAAGATAAGGGAACAAAGGAGCATCACGACAGGCAACACATGAGAGATGACCAGTATCGATTGAGAGTTGACCAACAGAAAGCCAAAAACACCACTGATGTAGGTGGAGTAGTTGGATCAGTAATGGCAGTAGGTGAAGTTGTTAAATGACACTGCACAACATAGAGAATTTTTTAGGAAGCTGGAGGCTTCTAGAAGCTTTCAAAGTGGGAAAACATGGAGGTGGAAAAAGTGTATAAATAAAGGTAGAGGTAGTGAAAATAGGCAACTATATCCAACATAGTAAGAAAAACGATTGTAATAGCTTTTGAGTTGATATTTGTTTAATGGTTGTGTCCCTGCGAATAGGGACTTCACCCTGATTGTAATTGTTCATTTAATCTGATTTCAAATGATAGAAGCCATAATCATTTGCAAATTTCCTTGTGTTTATTGTTTTATTTCAATGCGTGACTCTGATATGCATGTGCACTTTTAGTTAACATTTGCATTAGTTTGTTTTGATAGCAGGAGCATCCTACATGAATAATCCGGTTGCAATTGAAAGGAGAAGGAAAATCCAATTGTGGTTGGGGAGAGTTGTCAAGGGAAGTGGAAGGTCTAGTTGCTATTGGAAAAGAGAAGACTTCCCATTGCGGTTGGAAGAGGAACCCTGTTGCGATTGGGTGGATAAATAACTCCAGTTGTCGTTGGGTAGAGTGGTCCATAGCTAGGATTTTAAAGGAGAGTATCTTGAGAGAGTAAAGGAGAGCTATAGATCCATATATACAGATGTGGGTAGAGTTGCAGAAGGTAAAAGTGAAGAATCAAGAAACTACAACAATGTATTGTTTAGTCATGTACCTTCTAGAGGAAAGAAGTAAAACCTAATTGAAATATGGAAGAAAGCAAGTAGTTCCAACAATAACTTGCAAGGCCAATTAGAGTTGT
Organism: Pseudotsuga menziesii; assembly: GCA_001517045.1. NCBI lineage: Eukaryota > Viridiplantae > Streptophyta > Pinopsida > Pinales > Pinaceae > Pseudotsuga > Pseudotsuga menziesii. Next base: position 441,813 of record LPNX010345158.1, read on the forward strand.
TGAAGAGAGGCAAGGGAGAGAAGGACTTAGTCGAGGAGTCCAGAGGAAGAATGCATAGTGTAAAGGAGAAGAAGTTTCGAGGTAGAGAGAGAATATGACCTTGAAGAACATATGTGACACACTGAGGGAGATAGTGTTGAAGCTAGAAAGTTGGGATATGGCTCAAGGGATGGAGAGGCCAACAGGTCAAGATAAGTTGATTGTTAACATCAAAAAATTTCCAAATAGATATCTATGTTCCAAACTATAATTATACATCATAGTCCCACCATTATTTCCTACATTTTGACCTTCATAATTAAATTCCACCAAAATAGGTCCAAAACATCATTATTCCTTCCCCCATAAATGAAGGGAAGTTGGGAATTTATTGCAAGATAACTTCCATTCTCTCAAAAAGTATCAAAAAACCATAAAATGAGAATGGGTCAAAAACCATGTATAAATACCATTCAATATGAAAAACCATGGATCAATACCATGGCTAAGAAAATCTCGGATCATCCTATAAATATATTGTGAAGGTCTCTCCACAAACACTTTTCACTTTTTCCCAATTTTTAGTCACACTTTTGATTCCTCAATCATTCCCATAATTTTTCCATATCATCCCCCATGGTGTATGTTGAGCTTGATCCATTTCCCTTTGACAACCATTAGTGAAGAATATCATAGACTAGGATCGTGGGAGCCTACAGACCATTTCCTAAATCGACTGCAGTGGCCCAATTAAAAGTATGTTTTCATTTTTATTTCATTAGTTAGATAAAAAAAGATAAAATCATAAAAAAATAGTTTGTAATTGCTTGTTGTAAGCCATGGTTGAGATATCCCTTGCACCATGAACTCTACCCCTATATATTTCTGATCTAAGGTAGGTGATTTTGCACGTAGTAGGGGAGAAATCCCCACTACAATTTTGGCAACTCCATCGGCTTGATCTCCTTGGATATATGTTTCTGCATGTGTTTTTGATGGTTTGTTGTACTTGAGTAGCCTCATCCATCACACATATGACCCCCCTACAGCAGATCCAAACCAGTCCTGTCATAGTTATTGCTCCTTCCTCCCAAGCCAACAATTTTTCCTTAAAAAAACTTTAGTTTCGGTCGGAACACACCTATCCAGCAGAAAGTTACGACTTAGGTCGCACATTTTTTTCCTGATAAGGGTGACCTAGGTCACGCATTTTTCCCTGATTAGTGTAACCTGTATCTAAACTCCATATCACACTTGTCTAGGCTTCTAAAGCGATCTTGGTAGCTATTATGACCCAGTTTAGTGTGACTTGTCATGTGTAAACCCTTGTTTAGTGTGACTTGAATTTTTTTGTTGAATTTCCATCTTGGTCGAGACTGTTTTATAATTTTTTGCGACCCTGAACGCACATGTTACACCAAGAGGTGTGAACTATAGTTTGTTCAACTCTTTGAGTTAATTGGAGACCCTTTTTAGACCCCTTGTTTGTATTCTACCCCTTCCCCACCTGCTTCCTTCTGGATTTGATTTCCTACATCCCCTTGGTTTGTTTTTTGATCTTTTTCTCCTTGTATGTGAGCCCAAGTTAGTCGATCTTGGTAGTTCAAACCCCCTGTGTGTTTATTACATCCTGTGAAGTTCCTTATGTGCTCATTTACTTATGTATGTTTTGTTATCTAGAAGCATTAGTTCTTAACTGTTGAAAATTTTACTTTCATTTACTGTTCATTATTTTCTTAGCATTTTCATCTTTGGAATGAGAGTGATGGGGTTTGGCTTGTTCATAATTCATTGGCATTGACATTCATTATATTATCCATTAAAGCATAGTCATCATACCTTGGAGGAGGACAAATATGTCTTATTGACCTTATTAAGACTACATTACCTCTAGGAGTTCCATCCATTATTCTTTCGCTTTCTGTTGTCTCTTCATCAGAACTGATGGAAGTACTCATGCTACTTTCACTGCTTCTGCTACTTTCATTGCTTCTGCTACTTTCACTCTATTTCTCCTTCTCTTGTGGCGACTCCAATTCTGGCTCCTGAACTATTGAATTTAATTTAACATATTCATCATTGTCAATAAGAATATGCCTTTGATCAATTTTATCACTTGTATCTCCATGTTCATGGAACACCACATCTCTACTTGCAATCAACTTATGAGAGCTAGGATGAAAAAACTTATAGGATTTATGATCAGTGCAATATCCAACAAAGATAAATTCAAGTCATTTAGCATTAGTTTCCTTCTCTCGTCTTTTGGTATGTGTGCAAAAGATTTACAACCAAAAAATCATAAATTATTTACATTTGGTTTGTATCCATAAAAGACCTAAAAGGGTGTTTGAATATCTATTTTATTTGTTGGAATGATGTTTTTCAAATACATAGTAGTATTAACAGCTTCATCCCAAAACCCATTTTAAATGTTCTTACCTTGGAGCATGTTGCAAGCACATTCAACTAACGTCATGTTCTTTCGCTCATTTATCCCATTTTGCTGAGAAGTGTGTGATACTGTGAATTGTTGTTGGATTCCATTCTCCTTACAATACTTCTTGAAAGCTCCAGAAACATATTCACCTCCATTGTCGGATCTGAGAATTTTAGTGCATTTCCCTGACAGTTTTTCTATCATGGTTCTGAATTCCTTGAAGTATTTGAAGACATCACATTTCCTTCTTATGAAATAAACCCATGTCTATCTAGATCTATAATCAGCAAATATGATAAATTACCATGCACCACCTAGTGATCTAGTATTCATAGGTACACATATATATGTATGAATTAACTCAAGCAGATTAATTTTTATTTTATCTTGATATACTGGGAATTCATCTCGATGTTGTTTTCCAAGTGCACATGCACTACATTCTATATGTTCATTCTTTATTACAGGAAGAACTTCAACCATAGATTTCCTCTGAAGCAATATAATATCATTATGGTTAATGTTCCCATACCTTTTATGCCAAAGTTCCTCCGTTGTGATGACAGTGGATGCCAATGCTTGATGAATGTCTTTGCTCACATCCAGCTTATGCATTCCTCCACAACTTGAACCTATAGCAACAATCCTGTAATGATCTCGAATATCTTTAATGTGACACCGATGCTTACCAAAATCCACTTTCAGGTCATTCTTGGTTATGGCAAAAACAAATATTAAATTATTTTTAATACCATGTACATACATGACATTATAGATCGGTTTCAATTGACCATCAGGTAAACTCACATTTATTATTCCATGACCTACACTTTGTGTGACCTGTTATCACCTAAATAAATATCAGTGCCATCTATCTTTTCATGATATTCATCAAACCATTCTTTCTTACAAGACATATGGGAAGATGCGCCTGAATATATGAACCATGCATTCTCATCATCCGTATTAGCAGAAAAAGCAGCTTCAGAAATAAACAATCTGAGGCTTTAAAATCCATTCATTTCAAAGGTGTCTTTATTTGCAAAATTCTCATTGTGATTTCCATTGTAGTTTTTGTTTCTATGAGTTTTCTTATGATAACAATTTGTAGCGAGGTGTCCTGGTTTTCCACAAAAATGATATTGTATTTTATTCCTATCAGAACCAGTCTGATCCATACCTTTCTATTTTGTATGAAACTTGCCTCTGTCTTTGTTCCATGGTTTGCCTTTGTGTGCATATATTCCTCTTGCCATCACTGCAAGAAATGAACCTTGAACATCTAGATCATAATTCTTCATATGTTATTCTTCTTATATGAGAATCTCTATGATTTCTACAAAATTTGAGGGTTTTTCTCTTGTTGCAAGTGTTGAAATAAATACTTTGTAATTTGGCACTAAACCTTTCAGAGTGATAGTTACAAGATCAGTTCTTTCTACAATTTCACTTATATCTCCCAATTTATCACTCACATCTTTAATACAAGAAATGAATTTTCTTACCCCTTCATTTGCTTCCATTTTGATTGATAATAATTTGGTCTTCATAAACAATACCCGATTTGCGTCACTTGTTTCATATAGCCTTTTGAGCATTGCCCATGTCTCTGTAGACATCTCACAATTTCTGATAAGAGGAATCATGTTATCTTTCACATCCATCTACAACGTCACTTTAGCTTTTCTTTCGATCTTATTCCATTCTGGAATCAACGCAGTGGAATCAACGCAGGAACTGCGGGTCTCGGCTCATCACCAGCCACGATCGACCAAGCATTGAAATATTCAAGAACTGTTGTCAACTTGAATTTCCAATTGATATATTTATCACCATTCAATTTGGAAGTTTCTTTAATGTATGTATCATCCAATGGTGGGGTGTCCATTTCACCTGATCTCAAAGGTAAAGTTCAATCAATATAAAGAATTTTAAAAAAAAATATCAGGGACACACCTTACACCCTTGCAGGCTGCACCAGGGGGGGGCGCCATGAGCAATTCATGTAAGTGAACCATTTCTAGCGCACTTTTATTTTCACAGGAAATGCGCCACCAGCGCACATCGTCTTCATGAGACATGCGCCACCAGTGCACTATGCCTTCACTCGAATCAAACTGTACCACTGGTGCACTGTTATATCACGGGAAGTTCCACCCAACTTCCGTCTTTATCCTCAATGATATTCACACAATAGGCCACGAACAGGATCACGCGGCAGGCCTTGACAGGCCTCTCACTCAGCCTCAATTGTTTCTTGGGCAGTGGTCGTCGCTCCTTTTGACAGCCACAGTGAACATGAGCGACATTCCTCCAATTCACGTCGAATCCTTTTGGGATCAACGATCTTGATAAATGGTAGTGGTGATCTTATTAAGGAGAAATCGATCTTCAATGAGCAGCGATGGCTCCTTCAACGGGGCAGTGATTTCAAGATTCAAATTAGTAAGGATAATCATGATATCTCCCCTTCACGATATGTTCACCCAATGATCTCTTCATATATGTTCACCCAACATTCTCTTCACATTCTTCCACAACACAATAACACATATCAGATCTAATACCAACTTAAAGGTAGCACAAAGAGGCAAGGAGATTACATAGCACAAAGGCTCACTTTCATACAAACAAGAATGGTGTCAAACCAATTCGATTATCAAATGAGAAATGAATACAATATATATAGATATAAACTATCATAACAAGTCGAATCTTAGATCTATGAAATGTGGATATCAAACCTCTACATGCTAAACATAGACAGTACACTTCAACCCAATCCTTAGCAACCGGCCTAGCATTTCTACAATATTTTCAACATATCAAACAATTTTAGGGTTGAATGTGTATGAATAATATATTATTTTGATCATCTCGGGAATTGGTTTTGGTTTCATTTTTGTTACCCCTTATCTTACCTATGTTGGAATATTGGACAATACTGAGAAGGGGAAGGGGTTGAATCAATATTGATAACTTTTAACCATTTAAACTACTTTTAATTTATTCATTAACACACATGATCAACAAGAACACACAGAACACGAATTTAACGTGGAATCCCAATTGGGTAAACCACCAATACTTCTTATTACTGCAAAATTATATTTTACAAATAGTTTTTTCCTGCTACTACAGACAAGGATGGCACTACACCCTATTTACCAGCGACTACTGGAAGGAGGATACAACCCCCTGGTTTATCAGCTGCTACTAAAAGGATTCTACGACACCCTATTTACCAGCTACTACTGGAAGGAGGCTACGACCCCCCCTGCTAGCTTGTGGCCTTCCCTAGAACCTCCTTACCTCCCTTATATGATAATTTGATCTCTGAATGTACTACATCAATCAATCTGTCAATTGAATGTACAAAGACATGTATTTGAAGATTTAAACCATTTTTTATATACCCTTAATCATATATCTTCATTGAGCAGTAACCTATCTTTATCGTGACTCTTCACAGACAGATAAACTAATTCAAAATTACTTCTTTGTTTATTATTTTTAACTCTGTTTAATTTATCAGTCGTGACCTTTCACGATTTTTTTTCCACAACGTCCTTTTTGCAACAGTCTCTCCACAAAAAACCTTTCCGCATTTTCCTTTATGCATTTCCCTTTCTGTAATTTATAGGAACTCATTCCTTCCGCAATTGCGGGTTACGGATTGCAGATGTGCATTTTGACTCTTCTTGAAAATTGCTTCCACAACAATCTTTCCGCAATCAGAAACTTATTCCTTCCCAATTGTCAGGTAAGAATTTCAACTTTTCTTGAAAATTGCTTCCGCAATTACCTTTCAGCAATCAGAAACTTCTTCCTTCTGCAATTGCGTATTGCAGATTTCAGGTATGCATTCAGAATTTCCTTGAAAATTGCTTCCGCCATTATCTTTCTGCAAATCGTTTTCTGCAACTCTCTGAGTCGTCGATTTCTTGCGGGTTCTTTTCTGACCGTCAATCTTCGGTTTGCGAATCGTGGATTGTGGAACCACACTTTTCCAAAAATTGGTTTCCACAACTCTTCTGAACTGTCGATTTCTTGTGAGTACTTTCCTTACTGTTGATATTTGGGTTGCGGATTGCGGATTGTGGAACCACACTTTTTCAGAAATTGGCTTCCACAATTTTCCTCCCGTAACTTATTTTCTATAAATCTTTTGAGCACCGTCAATCTGTTGCGAAACTCTTCCTAGCCGTTGATATCTGATTAACTGTGGAACTTCACTTTGGCACTCCGGAATGTTATCTTCCACGCACATTTACCTTGTTGATTATTTCCCTGCCGTCGATCTATTTTTTTAATACACTCTTAGTGTTCTAACCTCTACTAAATAAACAGACTGAAACTCCACAACTCTGTGTTGATTGATCATAGGATTAATCAATCAAGCTCAATCGGACTTCGCCTGACTTGATCCCCTTGCTGGATCTTCTCATGTGTCTTTCCCTCCTTATCACATATTCCCTCGCTTGCCCTGCCATCGCTTATCCCTTTTTCATTACCAATTTCTTTTGACATCAATGACAATTATTTTCAACATTCTCCCCCTTTGGCATTGATGGAAACTTGAAATCATTAAAACATTCTCCCCCTTTGACAACAATGACAAAGGTTCTCTTCTAACGACTCCCCTATCAACATATCTCCCCCTGACATGATGCTTTTTCTTCTTCTTCCTTTTTTTATTATAAGGAGATTACTCCTAACTTATGCCTAAGATGCTCAAAGCTTCTTTGGGCAGTGTCTTAGTGAATATATTAGCAATATGTTCCTTCATATCAATATACTCCAATTTGACCATTTTGTTTAATACTTTCTCTCTTAAAAAATGATACTTGATCGGGATATGTTTCATTTTAGAGTGCATAACAGGATGTTTGGATATGTTTTTAGAACTTGTATTGTCACAGTGTATAATAATAGGGTCTTTATATTTTACAAGTAAGTCTTCCAGTGTTTGCTTCATCCAAATGACTTGGGTATAACATGATGCAGCAACAATATACTTAACTTCTGTTGTAGGCAATGAAATGGAGGACTTTTTTTTGCTTAGCCATGACACCAAACAATTTCCTAGGTAGAATGTTGCTCCACTAGTTATTTTTGTCGTCAATACTTCATGCCCCATCTACATCATTAAATTCTTTTAGAGTGAAGTTATTGCTTTTTGGATACCATAATCCATAATCCACGGTTCCTTTTAGATATTTAAAAATTCTCTTTATTACATCCACATGTGTTTCTTTTGGGGTTGATTCGAATATGGAAAACACACCTACAACTTTCATTACATCTGGCCTTGTAGATTGTTACATATAATATACTACCAATCATTGATCTATACATAGTATGATCTACTTCTAAAGAGTCATCATCCTTTCTTAATTTACACCCTGTGACGATAGGAGTACTAACAAGTTTGGATTCTTCCATTCTGAATTTTTTCAACATTTCTTTGATATACTTTGTTTGAGAGATGAAGGTCCTTCTTTCTAATTGAGATACTTGTAATCCTAAAAAGAGTGTTATTTCTCCTAACATTGACATCTCAAATTATTTCTTCATTTCTGAAGCAAAGTTTACACTTAGAATTTGTAGATCACTTCCAATATGATATCATCTACGTAGACTACAATAATGATCATATTTTTGTTTTCAAATTTTATGTATAGATTACTGTTAGTGGCCCCCCTTATATATCCTTGCTACTTTAAATAATTGTCAAGTCTTGGTAACCATGCTCTTGGAGCTAATTTAAGACCATAGATTGCCTTCTTAAGTTTGCAAACATGATTTCAATTTTCTGTTAAGAGTAAACATTCAAGTTTCTCAACATAGACTTCTTCTTCAAGTTCTCCATTAAGAAAAGCATGTTTTACATCCATCTAATATACTTTGAATTTCTTGTAACATGAAAATGCCAAGAACATCTTGATTGTTTCAAGTATTGCTACAGGAGCAAAGGTTTCTTCAAAATCAATACCTTCCACTTGAGCATATCATTTACATACTAACCTTGATTTGTTTCTTATCACTTTGCCATTTTCAATTAACTTGTTTTTGAAGACCCACTTGGTTCCTACAATATTCTTGTTTACAGGTCTTGGAACTAGTTCCCAAGTTTGTTTTTTTTCAATTTGATCCAACTCTTCGTTCATGGCTTTGATCCAATCACCATTTTTTCTAGCTTCTGCAAAACTCTTAGGTTCCAATACTGATAGTAAGGCTTGTTCATTGAATAGTAGTTTCCTTCTTGTACTGACTCCAGCATATTTGGCACCTATGATTTGTGTCTCATGATGATCTTTTTGTATTCTCCTATATGGAGCTTTTGTATCAGATCTTGGAGAGACTTCACCTCCACTTTCATATGAGTCTTCTTTTTCTACTCTTTCTTCTTCTTCAAGACCATCCTCCTATTGGGAACTTTCTTCTTTTTGTTTATCATTTATTTCTTCATCGTTAATTTCTTCAACATCCTCACTTACTTGGATCTGTATTCTTGACTTAGTATCATTAATTGTAACATTTTCACTTTCTATAATCTTGTGTGACTTTAGATTGTAACATCTCTATTCTCTTTTCGTGGAACAATATCCAAGAAATATTCCTTCATCCATTCTAGAATAAAACTTTCCTAGATTATCATATTCTCTTTTTATGTAACATCTACTTCCAAAAATTCAAAAGTCTTCTGAACCATAGCTCATAAGGAGCCTTGTTATTATTTACTCTGAGTTGTCCTCTATTTGTATATAGACAGTTGTATATATTGCTTCTCTCCAATATCCATCAGGAATTTTTGCTTCAGTAAGCATAGCTCTAGGTGCTTGTTGAACTGTCATGTTCTTTGTCTCAACTACTCTATTTTGTTGAGTAGTTTTTACTATTGAAAACTGCCTCTTTATTCCATGAATTTCACAAAACTTATTGAATTCATTTGATTTCAACTCTCCACCATTGTTTGATCTTAGACATTTAATCTTGTGATTTGCTTTATTCTCAACAAGTGATTTGAAGGATTTAAATCTCATAAAGGCTTCTGATTTTTTTTTAAGAAATGTCACCCAAGTCATCCTTGTATAATCATTGATTAATACATAAATTAATACTCACCTTTAAATATTTTAGTCCTTGTTGGTTCACAATGATCAGTGTGAATTATTTCTAATGGATGAGCGGTTGTATGTTCTTTTATTTTGAAGCTTCTTCTTGTTTGTTTCCCATGAAGATAGTGTTTACAAACATGATTTGGTGGTTTTATCATCTTCGGAAGATTTCTTACAGCTCCCTTCTGACTAGGTTTTACAATATTGTCAAAGTTCAGGTGCCCCATCCTTCTATTCCATAGAAAACTTTCATCAATTTGGATCATATAACATTGTTCTTCATTTTCTCGAATATACACATTGCTTGGAGTTCTCACAGCAGTTCCAACAAGTTTTCCTGAATCTTTTCTTTCGATTTCACACTTATTGGAATCAAATATACATATTTTTCCTTCATCATACATTTGGATCCCACTCAAAATATTAGGTTTTAAGTTATCTACAAGCAAAACATTTTCATCTTTCATCTTATCTCTAATATCCACTGTACCCTTCCCAATTATTTTAGAGGATATATTATCTCCAAAGGTGACTTTTCCTTTTTGGTTCCTTTTTAGGCTTAGGAACTTAGTTGGGTCACCTGTCACATGTTTTGAGCATCCACTATCTATATGCCATAGATTTTGTTTTTTCTGTAGCACATAGAGCTAATGAACATTCCACGGAATCCTTCTTCTTCCAAGCTATCATTTATTATTTGCCTTGATATTTTTTGGCGTCATCCATGGGAATTACTATTTTACACTTTCTAGCAATGTGTCCTTGATTACCACATTTGTAGCATTATATATTATAACTCTATAGATGAGCAAAATAATTGTAGTTTCTTCCTTTCAAATTGTTTCTGTTAATATCTTTCTTATAGACAAAAGTATGTAATGTAATCCTTTTCTCCACAGGAGTATTTATTTTACAATTTCTAGCCATATGTCCAAAATTGTTACAGGTGTAACAATTTCCTAAAAATATTTTTTGATGTTTACTTGTCACTGGTCTTTTAGGAATCATATTTTTTATTTGTAATGGAGAATCATATTTATTACTTTCTTCCTTTTTAATTTGGCTCATGAGTACAACAACATAACTTCTTTTATTTCCATCTTGATTTGTGCAAGAAGAATATCCTGGTTTCTTTTCTTTGTGAAATCCCAATCCAGATTTATCGCTTGATGGTCTTTGGACACTTAGGATTTCATATAAAGTCCTTGAGTTGTATTCAAACATTTATTTGATGGATTCTTCATCTAGTTTCTTTCTAAGGTGCATAATTTATTCTTCAATCCTTTTAGATTCTTGTATTCTCTTTTTGAGTTGTTGTTTTATATTGTTTTCAGCTCTTTCGACTTCTAGAACCTAATTTTTTAAGTTAGCAATCATTCTTTCTGCGCCATTGTTTTTCTCTTCAAATTCTATCATGCGAATTTTTTATTTTTTGTACATCCTTTTATACTTCTCTAATTCTTCATGAGCATTTATAAGCTCTGCTTCAAGATCTACCACATCTTCTATTTCTTCTTTAGGGATTTTGTTTTCGAAACCCATGAATAGGACTTCAACATCTTCACTCATTTCATCATCTTCATTGTCTTCTTTGGAATAGAGGTTTTTCTTTTCTTTTTTTAACTTCTTCTTGCATATGGTTTTATTATTTTGATAATTCTTATGACAGCAAGGTTCTTCGTCATCATTATCCTCTTGTTTTGGGTAAGGACACCTTTTGGAAAAATGTCCAATCCTTCCCCAGTTAAAACATTTCAAGGGTAGATTCCCTTTGTACCTGCCAGTGCCTCTCTCAAGTTTCTTGATGAAGATATCTTCCTCATCATCTAGGTCCTTAGATTGGATCTTGGATACAGATTTAAAGGCTGCTTCCTTCTTTGATGATACATTTTATCTTGTTCTCATCTCATAGGCAGTGGATATCCCATGTAGTTCATCTATTGTCATAAGTTTAATATCATCTCATTCTTCTAAAGAGGACACATTTTAATCATACTTCATTGGAAGGGTTCTCAGTACCTTGTCGACTACGTCTTTGTCTTTTATTGCTCCTCCAATGCCTCTAATGGCATTAACAACTTCATATACTCTTAGAAGATATTCTACAATATTTTCTTCCTCTTTCATTTTTAGGTTTTCAAACTGTCCTTTGTAGGTCTGAAGTTTGGATTCCTTGACTTTGGGCACTCCTTCATAGACACATTTTAGTTTTTCCTATGCATGTTTAGATGTTTTGCATTGCATAACTTTTACAAGTATTGATTGTGTTAACCCACTCAAAATTGCATTCACGGATTTTTCATTGGCCTCATATTGTCTTAGCTCTCCTTTGTTTATAGGTACGTCATCTGGTACTTTAGATTCTATTTCAACAGTCCTCCAAACTTTGTATCCAAGAGCCATTAGATGAAACTTCATGCTTACATTCCAGTATGCATAATTATATCTAGTAAATAAAGGAGGTATGTTGGTGGCTAACCCTTGTTGATCCATAGTGATTTTTAATAGGATCTTCCTTCTAGTGATTAAGATGTAGTGAAGGATCCTGCTCCGATACCAATTGTTGTAATAGTGGACAATACTGAGAGGACAGGTGAATCAGTATTGATAAATTTTAACAATTTAAACTGCTTTTAATTTACTCATTAACACAAATGATCAACAAGAACACACAGAACACAAATTTATCGTGGATTCTCAATTGGGTAAACCACTAATACTTCCTATTATTGCAAAATTATATTTTACAAATAGTTTTTTCCTGCTACTACAGACAAGGATGGTACTACACCCTATTTACCAGCAACTACTAGAAGGAGGCTATGACCCCCTGGTTTATCAGCTGCTATTGAAAGGATGCTACGACGCCTTATTTACCAGCTACTACTGGAAGGAGGCTATGAACCCCCCTGTAGGAATCTTACCTATCCTAGCACCTCCCTACCTCCATTATATGATAATTTGATCTCTGACTGTACTACATCAATCGATATGTCAATTGAATGTACAGAGACACTTATTTGAAGGTTTAAACCATTGTTTATATACCCTCAAACATATCTCTTCATTCAGTAGTCACATATCTTCATCGTGACTCTTCACAAACATATAAACTAATTCGAGATTACTTCTTTATTTATCATTTTTAACTATGTTTAATTTATCAGTCATGACCTTCCGTAGTTTCTTTTCTGCAAGGTCCTTTTCGAGACAAAACTTTCAACATTGTCCTTTCTGTAATTTGTGGGAACTCATTCCTTCCACAATTGCGGGTTGCATATTGCAAATGTGCATTTTGACTCTTCTCGAAAATTGTTTCTGCAATGATCTTTCTATAGTCGAAAACTTCTTCCTTCTACAATTGCGGGTAAGCATTTTGATTTTTCTAGAAAATTGCTTCCGTAACTATCTTTCTGCAACAACCTTTACACAATTGAAAACTTCTTCCTTCCGCAATTGCAGATTGCGAGTAAGCATTTCTACTTTCCTTGAAAATTGCTTCTGTCATTATCTTTTTGCAAATCATTTTCTGCAACTCTTTGGGTCGTCGATTTCTTGAGGGTTCTTTCCAGACCATCGATCTTCACTTTGCAAATCATGGATTGTGGAACCACACTTTTCCAGAAATTGGTTTCCGCAATTTTCCTCCCACAACTTATTTTCTGCAATTCTTCTAAAATGTCGATTTCTTGTGGGTTCTTTTAAGACCGTTGATCTTCGGGTTGTGGATTGCGGATTGCAAAACCACACTTTTCCAGAAATTGGATTTCGTAATTTTCCTCCCGCAACTTATTTTCCGCAACTCTTTTGAGCACCGTCGATCTGCTGCAAAATGCTTCCTAGCCATTGATCTTTGATTACCTATGGAACTTCACTTTGGTGCTCTAGAATTTTATCTTCCATGCACATTTACCTTGTTGATTATTTCCCTTCCCTTGATCTATTTTATTGATACGATATTAGTCGTCCAACCTCTACTAAATAAACTGACTTCAACTCCACAAATCTGCATTGATTGATCGATCAAGCTCAATCAGAATTCACCTGAATTTATCTCCTTGCTGGATATTCTCATGTGTCTTTCCATCCTTATCACATATTCCATTGCTTATACCTTTGTCATTACGGGTCTCTTTTGACATCAATGACAATTCTTTCCAACAACCTCCACCTCGCCCATTCAACCATCGTCCTCAAACATTCCCCATGCAAGTGTTTTGTCAAATTATTTAGTGTTATTTTACACTCCCCCTCTGTATCATCATAACTTTGTGAGAGGTCGAATCTCATGTATCTGATAATATGTGAAACCCTTGGTTACTTTTCTATGTTGTTCACGTGAGATATATCGGTCTCTCTAGATTTATTGATTCTTTACTTCTTAGGCCCTGTGTAAATTCATACTGGTTCATCCAATTTTCATTGTGAACATGCTATCTCACTCTCACACATCACCCTTGATTTACAAACCAAGTATAACCTCACTTAATGATGAATTTGGCAACCTGGTCTATTCCTTAAAAGCTTGAAGCTTAAAGTGAAGTGAAAATGGTTTTAATATTTATCAAGGATTCGAAATGAAATTATCTAAAGGTGTTCAATATGCACTCCGAGTGAAACATTTAATGATGTTGTGATGATGATGTTAACTGTCCAATGATCAATCCAATAATGACTCCAAGGTGTATATTTAACGTCACATTTGTTGCACAATTTGAATAAAGGGAATACTCGTTCTATCTATATTTTGACCTCCATAATCGCTTAATATTGATAGTTTTCTTGTGTCTAGATCGCTGCAATATTGACTCCATCCATGATTATTTCCCCTTGTTATATTCACAAGTTGCATTCATTACAATATTGTATTCCTTGCGGAGGAGTGGTAAATAAATGGCTTACTCCTACCACGGGGACTTCACTTAGTGAACCTCTCACATAGCACATGCGATCGTGGGATATTAAAGAATACCCTTAATTTCGAGAGATATTGACCCAAACTCTTTTTGTTGTAACCCCCTCCCAATACTTAAAACCTCCTCCCCACCCCTTTTTATACCTCAATCCTTATAAACCACCCTACCCACCCCCACCTTAAACCCCTCATCCCCCCAATACCTACAATATATTGGTTCGATTTTTGATAATTTTAAAACCCACAATATGAACTAACGTGATAGGATATTGGCCAACAAGTGAAGCCCCTGTGACTCCTACAAGCCTCATGCCTATTCATTTCCTATTCATTTCAAAACAAAAGTACATGTGTTATATGCGACATGATGCACCTTATTGACTCCAAAATTGTTGTATCGATTGAAGTTCTTGTGACTATGGTAGCATATTCTAAGCAATGAACTTGTTGTATTACATGTTAATATGAGTTTTTATTTCTGAAGCAATGTAGTTAATACACAAATAAATATGAATGGTTGTATGGCTATATGCTATATTTTTTATAAAAATGAATTGGTCTCCATATCCAACTAACGTTTACATGCTGCACATATTCAACCCCAATCCCTATATCTTGTCTACCCATTCAGATGCCTCAATTTGATGCAATATGGTATTAGTTTATGCATATCATGCTCAAATGTGTTTAGATGGGAAAAGATTTTAATATATAAGAAATCATAATTTTTATGATGGAAAATGTCATGTTTTGTTTGATACTCCTTAGATGTGCTTCTTCAATATAGGCTTGAGGCCATGATCATGCAGGGATGGAGGAAACATAAGGTATAATGTATGGTAGGATGGTAGGAGAAAGAAAATCATATTTCTTGTACACTGCAACATCGATTCATAGGAATTCGCTTAACTTGTTAAACTTAGTTTTTTTTTTTACCTCATCCTCATCTTGTTTAGAGTCACTTCCCCTTTCCTTCAACCCAAACTTCAACCTCACCCTGACCTAGTTTAAATTCATCATGATCCCCCTATCCAAAACGATGGTTAGGGCTTCCGTCCTCCATCACCACCTGTAATTAGAATAGGTCGGGAACATTTACTACCACATAAATTCTGCTCATAAGCCATTAATCCCTATATCCTCGAATAATAATTCATGTTCCCCTACCCATAATGAAAATATGAAATTCCTTCATCCTACAAATACTAAACACCCTTTGAATGAGTCACCTCTACTAGTGAAAGCTAAAGGAAAAATGGTCTTGGAAAGAGATGGCTCCTCATCAAATGTACCCCTCATGTAAGGTGAATTCCAAAAGGAAAAGGTCATGAGTCTAGAACAACCTTTGGTTTCACCATCTCTATCATTTTATGATATGCACCCCAATGTTATGTGAATTGTTGTTAAATTTGGAAGTGCACAAGTTTTATAAATATGTTTGAAATACATCTATAAATTTGTTTTGGGACTGTTGTGAATGGTTTATTTTGTAGGTGTTTATTATATTTTCAGTTCCGGACTTTATTTAAATTCCATGAGAATCTATTAAGATGATATTCCAAATGGCTCACCTTTAATAATTATTAATGTATGAATGGAGGATGCAACAGATGGCTCTAAATAATGGTTTTTTTTATTTGATTGATATGTTCAAATGATGTTGATCCTATGATTATAGAATCATATATGAGGGTTCTACAAGGAGTTTTATAATTATGTTGGGTCATATCCCCAACTCGACATGATGGAAGTTACAGGGTGGGGGATTTGTTTTAATAGACCTTTGTCTCATAAATTTTATGTGTTTCCCTAGAGTTTGAAATGTCTAAAAGTAAAGGGGTGTTCTCAGGAATATGGGTAACTCTTTTTGGTAAGATGTGGGCACGGATAGCCCGAAACACAACCTCGATCGAGGGTTATTCAATCCCTTAATCGAGCTTTCAAAAACTCAATCGAGGGTTTAAATGAACCCTCAGTCAATCTTTTTTTTTTCCAAATAGCTCGATCAAGGGATTAAATAACCCTCAATCAAGCTTTGGAGCTCAACAAAAGGTTACCTAAACCCTCGATCAAGCTATTATCTCAATTGAGGGTTTGATATAACTTATAGTAAAAAGAATAGTTTTAAATAGTTTTAACGTGTACCTCGATCGAGCTTCAATCAAGGGTTTTGTCAACATAAACATATATGTTATAGTAAAAACCTTATTTTTCTAGTAGTTTTTTTTAATTTTGTCCACACAAAAATTTACATGTTGTGGTAAAAAAAATTATTTTTCTATTTATTAATATTTTTCTAATAGTTATATTTGTATTTGATAGTTGATAGTTATTTTAATTTACTCTATTAACATGTATTGGTGGGGATATCAAAATTTAAATTTTCAAACATAGAAAAAAAATTATAAGTATAAAGTATGACATCAAATACTATGGGAAAATTTACCATGGGTTACCAAAACCTTGGGCCATAAATCAGTAACAACAAACATGAGTTAATTAATGTTTGTTGTTAGTAATTTATAGCCCATGGCTTCATATCCCATGGTATTTGATATCATGAATTATATTTATTATTTTGTTTTGTCCCAGATGATTTTTTACTATAACTTTTATTATCTTTTTGCTCTTAATATATTGTGTTTTAAGTAAGAAATATATATATATATATATATATATATATATATATATATATATATTAGGTATGTTATTTTATAATAAAAAAGTAACTTTAATTCTAATAGCTACATCGATCTAAAGCTCGATTAGTGTATTTGAATTAATATTTATTTTTCTCATATAAAGTTATATATATATATATATGATTAAAACTTTTGCTTAAGGTATTTAAAATATGTGTGTAAAACCTCTGTCGAGGGTTTTAAAACGCTTGATCAATTTAATAGCTTGATCAAGGGCTTCAAAATAGGATTTTAGCCCCTTTTTCTGCAAATTTAATTTTATTGGCCTCTTTGTCAAGCCTAAATCATGGCTTGGGATGTACCTTAGGTGGTGGAATTCATACTAATGGATTCGTTAACGAAATGTTTATCAATTGGCATATAATTTACGAGTTTCTAAATTCATATGATATTTTGTTTTAATTTTCTTTTCAAACATAAACTTACAAAACCATGTCCACAACTCACTTAAATCAACACAAAGAAAAATCAACAACATAAAAAGTACACAACCAACAAATTTTAAAAAATATATACACCCCACATCAGCGTGTCATCTTTAAAAGGGTATTTTTTATTTTTTTATTTTTTTATTTTTGTAACCAGTTAAAAAAAAATTATGTACACACACACGTGTATGAAATGCAATTAATGTTTGCAATGATTAGTTTCAAAAATTAATAAAAAAATATAATTTTTCAACATAAATTTAAAAAAGAATTTGTATGTGCTAGACCATTTTGTGTAGATTATGTTCATATATATNATATATTTTTTTAAATATAGATAGAAATATAACATAATTCTCTAGAATTTGTTTTTTTTATGCATGTCAGAATTCACAAGGCATATATAAGTTTTGAGGTCTTTGATTAATAAATGGGTAAAAAATCAAATTTTCACTGTCACTTTGGCCAAAAAAATGTTTACCCATCTTCATGAATCCATCCAAAGTATTTTTCACATTATTTGATCGTCTCCCAATTTGTTTTAAAATACTACACCATGTGTAAAAAAAAAAGGAATAATTGGTAACCACTTGGTTGTTTGCTTTATAAAGACTTGGAGACTCTTGGGAAAATGGTTGGTCATTCTTGCTATGGTAATCTAAACACTGATTTTATAAACCTTGAACACTTATTTGATCTCAAACACTCGAGAATCTGAAGTATAGTCTGTTTTGTTGACAACAGGAGTTCTTATTGTGTGATAAATTTAAAGGGTTTGATCTTATTTGCATTGCTAAAAAGTATTATTATCTTTTGTCTATTGTACTTGAAAAGGATTATTCAAGTAGCTCATTTATAAATAGTTGTTTGGTTTGTTGAAAATAACAACAGTGTCCTAACTAGTGATGAAATATGTTATAGGCTTATCGGTTCTTGAATGTTTTTCCTTTTTCATAGGCTTGCTTTGACTAAGGGGTCTTGTAAATGTTGGTCTTTGTTTGAAGAATTCTTGGTCCAGATTTTCGCATAAATTTGAAGCAAACCGTTGGATGTATTCCTTGTGTAATGATAAAAAATAGTCTTGTTTATATTGTTTGGTTGTCGGCTTCTGAATTTTCTTTAAGTTCAATTACCTTGTAAAAATAAAAATCTCGTATTAGTCATTTGTTTAATGAATACCACTTCACATATGGTTACATATTTCTTGTTTCATTGCTATTCACTTTGTTTACATATCATTACATATGTTTTGATATATATATGTAATTGTTTCATTGCTATTCACTTTGTTTATANCATGGCATAGATATGAAATAAGCATGTGAAGTATTGGGATTGTACTACACATTATATGCCACTCATAAGTTTTGTATAAAAGTACAGAAAAAACATGTCAAACATGTAATTTTAAAAATATTCAGAATTTATGAATAAATGCAACTTGGATCTTGGTAACTTAATTTGAGATTTTATTGTTTTGATTAGATTAGTATGTAGGTTCAATTTTTTCAAGGGCATATTCAAATTTTTGGCTAATTTCATGTAATTTCATGTAATTTCATGCACTTTTGCAATTGATGCAATTGGTATGCTAGTCTTGCCTTCAACAAAGTGAGTTTTTACATATAAAGAAGTTAATCTTAACTATGGTATAATTTTGAATTTTAATTGAGTTGTCTTA
The DNA here is from genome assembly GCA_001517045.1 of Pseudotsuga menziesii. Taxonomy (NCBI): domain Eukaryota; kingdom Viridiplantae; phylum Streptophyta; class Pinopsida; order Pinales; family Pinaceae; genus Pseudotsuga; species Pseudotsuga menziesii. The sequence continues at coordinate 461,079 of LPNX010345158.1, forward strand.
AAGTAGCTATTGATTTATATTTCCATCTTCCAAATTTGTTTATTGACAAAAGAGAGTGATAGTTCTATGTTGATTAGGAGTCCCACTCAATCTATTATCTAGACTTTAATTCTACAAGGATTAAAAATGTGTGTTCTATAATACTATTGTGTTGTTCACTGGCCATGAGAGGAGTCAAAAGGGAAGTTTGAAAAACATAAAGTGGTTACAAGTTATTTGTTCTCCACATTCTAGTTTTAGGTCGAATATTAATCATTTTTTAATGAGTATATATTGGTTGTCTATTACAGGACTTGTATGTCCCAAGGACAATTTCCAAACCTCATTTATCAAACTAATTATCATGAATGTGCTACTCATAAGGTCCTCTCTTTCATGGATGAATTCTCTAAGTATAATTATATCTAGATCTCTCAATACAATCAATAAAAGACAACTTTTACCAACCCTTAGGGGAATTTCATGTATCATGTTATGCCCTTTGTAATTAGAGAAATTGGAGACACATTTCAACCCACCATGTCCTATGTGTTCCACAACATGGTTTATAGTATTCTAGATCACATTGGTGACCTATTAATTTGATTGAAAAAATTGTCATAGAACTTAGAATACTTGTGTCATTTTCTTATGGTGTCAATAGATGACATATAAAATGTGGCTTATGTATCATGATTAAGCACCTTTTAGGATTCATATTCTCAAAGAAGGGGATTATCATTGATCTCTTGATTTTTTAGTTTATCAATGATCTACCCTGACTATGTAATTTCTGTTAATTGCAAAACCAACAAGGCAAAGCCAACTTTTTACATAGTTTGTTACTTACTATGTGACATGCACCCATAGGATTTTGTGTCTTGTGTCCTAAGTCATCGAATTTTTATGGGATGGCAAAAATCAATAGTCATTTGACACATTAAAATATTTTTTCACCACTAAACACTTTATCAAACCCCATTGACTTTTTTAATGCAACATGTAATCATTCAGGAATGTAGAAATTCAACATAAGTAGGATAGGATGAATGCGGCATTCACAATGTGACATAACCTTGAGGAACATCGCAGTTTGACATAACCCTTTATAAACATTTAAATGTGGCATATCCCTTGATGAATAAGAATTTATCTAGGTGTTATGGTCAACCATAGTCAAACATGTTCAACTATATTCAACCATGGTTAAACTTGGTCAACCATGGTCATACATGGTCAAGCACAATCAACCATTTCTAACCAAAGTTAACCATAATGATACATGGCCAACCATCATCAAATATGGTCAACCACAATCAACCATGGTTGACCATAATCAACCATGGTCAACTATATTCAACTATATTCAACCATTTCCAACAATGGTCAACCACAACCAACTATGGTTAAACATGGTCAACCATAATTATATATGTCCAGGCAATGTCGACCATAATTAACCACTTACAAAATGCCCATGGGGGTTAGAGAAATTGGTAATGAGGAATTCATATGAGAAGTTGTAAATGGAAGCTCACAAGTTCAAATCCCCCATGGTTACTTACTTGCAAAATAATAATAATAACTAACTAACAAATTACAATTTTTTTCACACCATGCATGTGCCTTAGGGATGTGGGCATGATACAAAGAGAAAAATCACAAGGATGTGTCCCTGCTCATAAAAGATTTGGTTTTGGTTCATTGGACCATGCAAAAGGTTCATTATTCGTAAGCATTCCCTATAAATAGAATCTTCGTTCCACAAGTATAATATATGTGCCATTACAAGATTTTTCCCAAAAGTGTAATTTGATATTGTTGCAAGGAGTTGCAAAACATGAATGGGTATCAAGGCTTTATTGTGGTTTTTAGATCAAAACCTATGTCATAAGCCTTAAAATATGCATGGGGTTCAAAACATAAAAGATGAAGGAAATGGTTCTCAAAATAGACTAGTTGAAGCTTTTGATAGGGTGAATTGGACATTTTTTAGGCTTGTACTTCTACAAACTGTTGTTCATGTGGATGGAATGAACTAGATCATGGGATGTGTTAGCTCGTCAAAAATTTCAGTTCTTGTAAATGACACCCCAACAAAATTCTTCTTTGCATCTTGTGGCATCCATCAGGGCTACCCCCTATCACCTCTCCTCTTCTATAGAATGTCTCAACCTTATTATGAATGATGCAAATAATAAAGGTAACATTAAAGGGATTAAAGTCTCCTAAACCCTTTCTTTAACACATTTTCTCTTTGTTGATGATGTGATTTTGTTTGGGTTGGGGACGATGGAAGAATGACAGTTTTACAAGGACATTCTTGATCTCTTCTTCTCAGCTTCAGGCATGAGCATTAGTTTCGAAAAGTCATCCTTTTTGTATAGTGAATTCGATGAAGAGATTAGGGATATCATCTCTACCATCCTCCCCTTCAATATGGAACCCTTAGTTGAAGGATTTAAGTATCTTGGCCACCGTCTTAAACCACTGGGTTATGGCGCAAATGACTGGAGGTGGATCATAAAATATTTTGAGAAAAGAACTAGCATTTGGTCTTATAGAATGCTAATTATTGGAGGAATATTGATTCTAGTTATGCATGTACTATCAGGTTTACCATTTTATTGGTTTTCTTTATCTAGGATTCCCAGGACTATTCTAAATAGTATTCAGTGTTGCATGTTTGTGTTTCTTTGGGGAAGCTCTGGTAGAAAACATAAGATGCACCTCGTTGACTAGAACACTATCTCTTAACCCCGTGACTATGGAGGATGGAACATTAAAAACATGGATTGATTCTGCACATCTTTTAGATTGAAAATCTTTTGGATGGTATTGAATGGCACTAGAACTTGGAACCATATCATTCACCACAAATATCTCAAAAACCTATCTGTTGAAGACTGGTTGTGTAAACAACATTTCTTTGTTCAAGGTTCCTCCTTCTTCTAGAATGGTTTCGTAAGATATCTCTCCTGGATCACCAGGGAATTGGGTTGGAAGGATGGAGATGGGAAAAGTATAAGACTAGGAATAGACCCTATTGCAAAACAGAATTCTTCCTTTGTTCTCTCAGGGGAGATGATGTATTGTTTATGTGATTACAGCATTACTACTCTCAACCCGACCCATAATTATGGTGATGGATCAAATTTTCAATCCTATTGGTTAACTGCGGAGGACCTGGACTTGGGTGGTATTTGGAAGGTAGAATGAACCTTTTTTATAAAAGGCCTGACTCATGGGGGTATCATATTAAAATATGTTAAATACTCTTTACTTTGGATGCACAATAAAATTAATGGCGAGGTCACGACCAGTTTGGCTTACGATCTTATCGTTTCCTCTATTTTTCCTATTTCTCCTATTAAAACTCAATCTCAGTTATGGTTTTGTAACATTCCATTAAAAGTTAAATGTTTCATCTGGATGTGCATTAAGAACTGTATAAATACCTAGGACAACTTAATTAAAAAAAGGTTGGTTTGGTCCGAATAGATGTTGGTTATGCAAGTCCAATGGGGAATCGATGAATCATATATTCATTTGGTGTCCTTTTGCCTGGGCTATTATTGATAACATGTGCAGGTATTGTAAACTGTCTCTTCTTTGGCATGGTCCAACTCTCTTGGAAAACTTAGATATATGGTTCGAGCAGGATCGGGATTGCCTCCATCTACCCATGATTTTTATTTGGAATTTATGGATTTCTTGCAACAATTGCATATTCAAAGATAAGCCCCCAGACAAAATCCCCCTCTGCAATAGAATTTTGGAACATGTGATATCTTTTTTAGCTGTCTGTAAAAAAAGAAGAAAACCCAAGAACATCGGTAATGCTCCAGACTTAACCTACCCTTCAGGTTTTTTTACGGGGCTGCAGCAAGGAAGAATGGAGGAGCAAGTATCTTTCTTTTGATTAACCATTCCCATTTTTTTGCATCAAATTGGAATGTGGGTATAGCATTGACACCAGAGAGGAACTACTAGCTCTGTGGGAATTATTATATTTTGCAACTGCCATTGGAATTCCCACACTTTATGTTTATGGTGACTCTTTTGTTATTATCAATTGGGAAAATGATAAGGCATCTCTCTTTTATCTTTATCTGGATTTTTGGTGTGATAGTATCATGGATTTGAAGGCCTCCTTTATCTCCCTTGAATTCCATCATGTCTTCAGGGAACAAAATAAGAGGGCGGATAGTTTATCCAAGGAGGCACTCTCCATGGCTTCGGGCCTCTTTTCCTTCATAGAATATTATGAAGAAGTAATTATTGGGGAAGGTAAGCTACATCTCTTTTAGAACTGTGTTGATTGTTTTCATACTCATTAACCTTCTGGTTGTGTTTCTTGTGAGTATGGGTTGTATGATCCTTTAGATGATCATCTTGGATGATTGAGGATGACTCTAATCTCCTCAAATCGGGTGGGTTATTTATGTCATCTTTGTGGACATGCTAGGATGGTCTGTTTTGGAGAAAGTTGGTGATTGTTTTGGTTGATTACCTTTAGCTCCTGTCATGTATTTGTCTTATGAATTTGATCTGGATTGATATCTTGATATCACAGTATTGTAACAGTTACCTTTGATTCTATTTTGAATATCAAGGAACAAATATTTTTCTTCTGGAAAACAAAAATGCATGGGGCCTTAAATATGGTAGGGAACTCATGATTGTAGAGGTAAGCCTAAGTAGTTGCACGTGAGTTGCACACAATGTAAACCAATGATGGTTGACAAAGTAGGGTTGCATACATGTAGATTAAATATGAGCATGGAGAGCTTACCAAAGCGATAATAATGACAAGTAATAAATGTAGAATCATAAGGTAAAGTTAGTGGAGTTTGGCAATGCAAAATAAGTAATAAAATATTGTTTAAAATAAGGCATTTCATATTTTCGATATTTTGTTTGGTGGTGTTAAAAAGCATTGGTTTTTTTGTCGATGGGCCTTCATGTGCCTATGATTCTTTGGATAACCAAGGTATGCAAAAGGAAATGTTAGGGCAGTGCTCTTTTCCACTTTTGTCTTTTATAGTTGGAACACCCACATGTTATAGAACGTGTGCATGTTATTAACACACACGTTATAGAATGCATGCACTTATTAATTAGCATGCATGCATTGTATAAATTATTTGTGCATGCTAATAATTTGCATGCATTCTATAATGCATTCACATAAATAATGTGCATGCATTCTATAATGTCTACATCTTAATAATGTGCACACATTTTATAATGGGTGTTAACAATGTGCATGCATTCTATAATGTGTGTGTTCCTTTTAAATACATAAAACCCTATAACTAACCGTAATTTTCACCTCAATAGTATCAAAATTAATCCCTAACATATAGCACCTAAATAATATCACCACAAAGGACCTTTTGGACAACTTCATCCTCTGATTACAAATAAGAGTATCATTCATAAGATTTACACACCGAATCTAGTATCAACATCTTTAGCATGGTTGAGGCCTATATGATTCCCATGGCAGGAAAATAAGGGCCTTGGAACCAAAATGAATATTCTCAAGCTCAATGGCCATGGAAAAATGATTTGAACCACCACACATATCCAATATGAGGGGATTTGTGGTCTCTTGAGGGATATTTAGCTCCATTTTAAGCTTATGTTGGATATCTTTGGTGTCATTAGTAAGTTTTGAATAATAAGAATGGGACGGCTCAAGAGCACTACCATTATTAGGGGAGGGGAAAATAGCCTTATGCCCATAAACAAAAATTCTCAAGATTGATGGACATGAATATGGCCTTATACCACCAGAAAAATCCTATCAAATGGATCTATAGCTTTTGAGGAGTATGTTTTTTTTATTTTTTTTAATCTTAATAGTGGAATTATTGTAGTACTTGAAAATAATAAATAATCATAAGCATTAACATTCATATATGACAGAGAATTTACACTAGTACAAAATGAGGAATTAGCTACTACGTGACTAAAAATTCTATTCACCACAGGTTTTTCAAGTGATTTACTACTAAATATGAGCAATTTTGATTGACCCAACTATTAACGACTAAAGTTAACTACTAATTTAGTCACCAGTTAACAAATATGACTAGATAATAAGTGACAGAGTTAAAAATGACTAACATAGACGACTAATTTAGTCACGACATAAAAATGAATAGCTAGAAGAATATGAATTATCCATTTATGTTAGTCATTTTTTTATTCCCATTCCAACAATGGAAAATTGCAATTTTGGCGATGAAGTGTTACAATTTACTAAATTTTGACACTACAGATAGATTCTCTCTAGATCCATCTACGGTGTTAAAATTTAGTAAATTGTAACATTGTAGATGGATTTGTGTCACAAAGGGTATTTGATGAATTAATCCTAATTAACATAACTCATACGTTAATTTGTTCAGGATAAGTAAAAGAACATGCTTACTATATTGCTATGTTCAATATCCCTTTCCATTTTGTATATCTTATAAGATTAATAAAGTGAGATCTAGACCACCCAAGTTAGACCTAGTACTATAGTGTAATGCTTATTTCGGGGAGGCTATGGATATGTTTGATAACATATCAATACCAGACTAATCAATTAATACCGATGATAAACATAGATAGAAAACCTCTACTACATCGGACCACATCTAGACATCTATGAAGGTAAGTAACAATGACAAGATATATTTGCTTAAAAAACTCTATCCACAAAATATATTAATATATTACATACTATATAGTTACAAAACGTACCATATATAAATTATATATATATATATATATATAACACAAAAAAACATAAAAATAAACAAAATATACAATATAAATGCTCCCAACACATATATATTATAAATATATATAAAATAAAACTTATAATATAATATCAAATAAACAAAATCAATATACCATATAATATATAATAACCTTAATACAATCATAATGCAACACTATGTAAACTAATAAAATCATCATTGGAAATATGACCATAATACCTCCAGCTCAAACCCAAACATACCATCGACCTCTTCTTGAGTTCATTTATGGAGGATTATCTGAATTCATGAATATTTCCTCCCCAAATTAACCAGATATGAAGAATTATGTTGAACTCATTGAGATTTACTACTGGGATTATCTAGATAGACCTTTGGTGCCACATATTTTCTGTTGGCAGGAAGCCAGGAGGGTTTGGTAGGTTTTGGGAGGAAAAAAGTTGTGAATTCGGTCTGAAAGGTGTTTTTGGTGTTTTGGGTTTGAGGGATTTTGGGAGGAAAATAGTTGTGAATTTGGTGTGAGAAGCGTTTTTTGGGGATTTGGGGTATTTATCAGGCCACCATTGATTCCTGTTGAGTAATTGTGATGCTTAGAAACCATTGACAAGGGCTTAGAATTTGGGTATTTATTTTTCGAGTGCGCCCCTATTCTACTTGTCTTTGGACCTGCCTCTGCTACTTAGTCAATTGGCTCTGCAATAAGATTTCCCTTTGTTTTCCATGCTGCTTACTTTGTTTTCCTTACCCCCACTCTCGACAAAGCTATTGGTTCTGGCACATGAAGGGATACTGCAAACATTCTACAACATAGGGCCGTGGTTTTTGGTTAGTTGGAGATTAAATAACCCTTGCCAATTTTGGATAGGAGACCTACATATAGACGTTTTATTTGTCATTTCCATTCTAATTAATCAGAATATGAAATCCATGGATAGAAGAGCATTGGAGAGAGGTTGGAGGCTCTTGAAGAGGTGGTTGATGAATTCTGCAGTTTTAGTGTCAAACTCTCAAAATTTCGTTCCAAAGTTGCAGGCTGGTTTCTTGGTTTTATTTGAAAACTTAGCTTATGCATGTTAATATTGGTTAGCATCCCACATTGTGAATGTTCAAAATTGTCTAGCATCATGAATCCTGATTCTTTATTGTGAATTTTGATTCCTAAATAATGGGTTTTTCAATAACTGTAAGTAACACTTCAAACACTTTACTGATACTTGTCCTGAAACACTTCACTGATATAGTTTTGAGAAAAGATTGTGTGTAGTTTTCTTCACATTCAAGCATGGGTTATTTTTGTCTGACCTTATAGTATGTATTCTGAGATTGTTATTTGATGGGGAGTGTAGTTATATTTAGTTTGTGGTTTCATTTAACATTGGATCTTTCAAAGGCATCATATACATGAATTTGGCAAGGACGATCAATCACAGTTCCTATCCCATTGTTGCATTTAGCAGGATACTCGGTGGAGTAATTATAAATTTTCTTTTGAAGACAAATTAGTTTGAGATAACATAGTTGCAGACCCAAAATGCATTGTAATCAAACATATTACTCATGCGTATTGATATTCAAGACTCGTGTTGATGTAACAGTATAATGTTCATAACTGTGTAGGATTCAATTCATATTGCTATCGATATGAAAATAATTTATTTTTTATGTATTAAGAATGAAAACATATAAGTTTCAATTCATGACTGCACATAACTCGGACAAATGCTATCAAAATATTGAGCATCAGAGCTTTTATTGTTGGTGAATGTAGCACTTTTCTCCCAACTGATAATTCTTCATCATTTTTAAATGGCTGAACTTGGAATGAGTACATTGATATCCAAAGTTCTATTTTGGTTCTTATACACTATTTCTATTTCAATTGCGAAGCATCCCAATTCAAATATATGAAACCTCGATAACATATCCTCATTTACTACTTGCCACAACTAGAGGCCATGGTTTTTATGAATACCCATTGTTGTTCTCTCTAGGGATGGTAAGATCATGGATAAATGTAAATCTTAGCGTAAATGCTACAATGATAAATCCAATAGGTCTCGATGCATTTTTGATAATGGTGAATTGAGTACTAATAGAGAAACCTTATTGTCTTGTATATGGGTCGAGAACTGAGGGAAGTATTGGCAACTATCATGTAGCTCTTGACATCAAAAAAGAAGGCTCTTATGATTCTAACAGTTTCTAGTCATTATTAGAATAGTATGTTTTTTTATCCCAAAAACATGCCCGAGGGTCAAGGCCTGCATTGCTTTACACAATTTTTTTAATATTTTGGAAGTTTCTCTGAATTATCTTTGCCAGTTGACAAATTTGGCAAAATGCCACCTTTGTCATTCTTGACTCTGGCATGCAGTTCACTATATTCCTTGTCACCAACCTGGGGATGTTACTTTCCCAGACCTTGTATTTTTTTTCTCTTTTGTTGTTGTAGCTTACTTTTATTAATTTTAGGGCTGCAACAAACCAAGCATCCTTAGAACATGCCAATAATCGCTTTACATTACTCCCTAAAAGCCAAAATAGTCCTTAAAAGTGCCCAGAACTATTGCTCTTGTTGCTTCCAGTAGATCAGGATTGACCCAGAATTGATAATCAAGGTTATTTGCAGCTAGTTCCAACCTAGAATCACTTCAAAACTGCCCAGATCTGTCTAGAGAGTGTCCTAACTTATAATTTAAGCCTCTCTTGTTGTTGTAAATATCTCAGAATACCTTTATTTCTAAGCATTCTCATATCCTTCCATGTTGGCCCTCTGCTACTGCACAAACTTGCTCAGTTTTTCTCAAATTAGTTGCTACAGGGATGGAATGAATTCAACAGGAGCTAGGGCATCATCAAACTCAACCAAACGAAAAAATTGGCACCCACCTTCATCATCTTGGATGTCAACCCAATCAAAGACTCCAATTTTTTAAAATCTCAGGCATTGTTATCTGCTTTAAGATCCCCCTTAGGAATATGCAATAGAATGGTATTTAGGTTTCTTATTTTCAATTGAGGGAACCATGTTGTCAGCCAATGAACCCCCTGGGCATTCTTCAAACTTCATCTATTTGAACCTATAAATTGTTCATTAAAATTTACATACTGACTCCCACTTATATGAAAAATCAGGATCCAAAAAGGTGGATTATAAAGAGTCAAACTGTACATCATCTTTCAGAAATAACACCTTATACAGAGCGTTACAGGTTAAAAAAGAATCAAATACTAGATCATTACAATTGTCAATTCAACATCTAGACTTCAGCTGATAGAAAGTGAAAACAGAGAAAACGAAACAAACATTGGAATTTAGTCCAGAAGAGAGATTGAAGACATCAAATGAAGGGTCCTAGATCATATTCATTATGCACACTTCCTGCTGAGCCCAGATATCAGAAGTCCTTGGAGCCATCAGCACACCCAATTTTGATAATGAATCAACAATGGTGTTCCTTTCTTTATAAACATGCAAAAGAGCGACTGCATTGATTGAATTTTTTATATTGATGATTACATAAAAAAAAGGGTGTTAATTGCAAATTTCTCATAGTGGTAATCACCTGAAGTTTATGGATCCTCTTCTCAACAGTTAACTTTAGAACCAAATTTAGTGCTAGAAGCTATACTCTATTTTTGGTTCTCCCTCCCAAACCAACTTTGAGTTTTCAATAATTTGTCTCACAAGTATATAAAATGCCTCCATCTCCCCCCAAGGAAGGATCCCCCTCAGTAACTCCAAAGTAAGCCCAAGCTCCAGTTCTATCTATATGACTTATTTTCTTATTACCCTTGGAGATTTGATATACTGAACCCACTTGAAACTTTTAAGTATTGGCATACTTTGAGTGGCACGGACCTGTGGACGAAAACTATGATTTTCAAATAACCTAGTGTTACTTACCAACCATATTCCCCAAGAAACGTAAGGATTTGAAAGGCTTTACTAATGTGTTTCACACCAATCTCCCTTCTCTATTAATTTCTTAGGCCTATTTGAACCTCAGTTTCCTTCCAAACTGACTAAGAATATGAGCATTGTATTAGCAAGAGTAAGGTTTTACTATGTGTTCTGACACAGTGGACATGTTCCCTGTCCACTCCCAATTTTTCTTGGTGTATATTCTAACTTTGTTGTATATCCCCCCACTATCAGGCTCCTAAATCAGACAAGTTCATTTTTTTCCTCCTTTATTCTAACGGGGCTATTTTTGAGTGCATGAGAATAGTTATCCCGCCACTGTCCTTCTTCACCAAGAAATCCCAAGGTGTCAGTTGAGAGTTTCTCCTAGTTAAAGATAGTAGAAGTTAAAGTATTAAGTACTTGATGCAAATAAAAAATATTTCTATCTCTTAGGGATTCCACCATGTTCCTTGGAAGCTTGAAGTTCTCTCACCACAACCCACCCAAGGGTATTCACCTAAACACATTTTGTTACCTGTCCCCACTCACCAAACAAGCCACTTAGCTGCTAGTGGGAATGCCAACACCACTACATTCAAAATTACTGATGCATTATGATAAGATCTCATCCAGGTCCTTATCCAATATTCCACAATAAGAGGAGAAATATGCTTCTGCTAAATGGTCTTCACCCACAATCCTCTTCCTTCAATAAGTTTCCAAACACATTTTGCAGTGGATATTATCGATGTCCCGCCCTCCCAAGTATTTGGATAGAGCAATATTTCTATAAGAGGCCCAAGGAAAACTCTTTCTTCCAAAGTTCCTACCCATAAAAATTTGAAGCTTAATTTATTCACATGTTCCAACACTCCTTTGGTAATAAAAGATAGAGAGACCCTATAAACTAGAATTGATTCAAGCATAGATTTAAACAACACTAGTGTTCCTCCTCTTGTAAGCCACTTGTTGCACCATAGATTTCCTTTTTTCTACTTTCTAGATGATCCAACCCTAATATTTTTTGGTGCGGTCATTTGGTTTTAAATAGAACCATAAGTATTTTATATATTGAATTGCATCTCATCTCTTTTTAAGGAAACAAATGTAGAAACGCCCTCCTATCCTATTCACCTATTCCCATAAGGGAAATAATAGATTTCCCTAAGTTACCAATCATACCAGTATCCATAGAATACATATACAACCATACTAGGATCCATACAATACAGATCAATAAGATTTTATAACTTTAAAGCATCCCTTCTAGATCCATTACAAAAAAGAAATATGTTATCTACAAATAGTAAGTGAGATAAAAATATCCCTCCCCATTCTAATGCCATGTAGAGCCATTGTATTTTTGGACTCAATAAGGGCTATACTTATCCCTTAAGCCATCAAAATTATTTCTTCCAAAGTTCCTGCCCATAAAAATTTGAAGCTTAATTTCCTCAAATGTTCCAAGACTCCTTTGGTAATAAAAGATAGAAAGACCCTATAAACTGGAATTGATTCAAGCATAGATTTAAACAGCACTAAAAATATCCCTCCCCATTCTAATTCCATGTAGAGACCTCGTATTTTTGGACTCTATAAGGGCTCTACTTATCCCTTAAGCCACCAAAATAAAGAGCCAAGGGGACCAAAATAAATAGCAAAAGGGAAAGAGGGCACCCCTACCTCAAACCTCTCCCAAGCCTAAAAAATATGAAGTTGAACCATTAACTAAAACTTTATAAGAAACTGATGTAGTACAATTCATCACCTAATTTACAAAACTTAAGTTGAATCCCAGATGAAATAACATCAATATCTGGTAAAGCCAAATTACTTTCTCATAAGCTTTTGATAAATATACTTTAACTCTATAGTAGACTGATTTTCAACTTTTATTGTGTGAAAAGTCCCTTGAGCTACCCCTAGGGCATGCATTTAGTAATTATAGGAAGTTCAGCTACTTACTAATCATATATTACATTATCGTAATGGCATGTCATTATTGCATTGATAATGCATTCTACAACCTAGGTTGTGTAACACGTTACAATTGTTTTCAAGGAAAAAATTGTATTACTTTTATTTGTAAGATGGAAAAGGTAATATAATATTCAAAAATAGTTCTTGTGGCACTAGGACCTTGTGGGGTGAATGTTTTGTGAAGATACTTGAATAGTGTTTACTATAATTTCTGAAGACTATTGTGTTCCAGAAAAGTAGAAAAACTAAAACTATAGAGGCAACAACAGTGAAGGATGCAAGGGGGATGAGCAATGTGATTTCCCTCCTTGATCTCTGCTAAATTTAGGATTCCAGTTTGTAATCCATTCAACATCCTTTCATCGTTTATCTGTTAAAGTATTTAGTTTCTTGAATACATGCTTGGAAGATACTAATGTTAACTATGCACTCCAATGCTCGGAAGATACTAATGTTAACTGTGCACTCTGATTCTGCACTTGATCCATATGAGCTTGTAGACCAATGTTTTGAAAATCAATGTCGTCGAATTCCTAGTGGGATCATTGGATGACAACATGGTGCCCTCAATTGAAAATAAGAAACCTAAATACCATTCTATTGCAGATTCCTAAGAACAATAAAACAGGCGAGTATCGTAAAGACGGGTAATTTTGTTTCCCTTTTCAAAATTTCATGGGTTCATGCAAATGAGGAAATGTACCTACAAATCCATGGACGATTACCACAAAAATCTGCTGACATAGTGTGTGGGGATGAACATACAACCAAAGACACAAGAAACAATCCCCACAATACTCAGTTGAGGTCTTCAGAAAAAAATACTACCCTAAAGCAAACTCTGAATGGGCCTTAAAAACCATGAATAGTATAACCATTGCAGCTAAACAATTCTAAGTCCGTATTTATAACATCTCGGTGAAGCACCAGGATGGAAACCTACAAGGTCATGAGTTCCATATAAGAGCGTTTCAACTAAAAACTTGCCCAAATTGCAGATTGGCATGATCTACTAAAAAGGGTGGCCAACTAAGCTACAAGATCCAAACACAATGAGCTTAAGTAAGAAGGCACCTTGGATATATGCATTAATTGGTTGTATATGAAGTTATCCACAACCACTCATCTATACAGCAAAGCAAATTACTCAATAACTAGTTCAATGAATGTAGCATGTCAACTTTCAAGATATGATGGTTTTAGCTATCATGAATTCCTGTCTCAGTTTTAATTTTTATTCCCATAGATTTGAAATATATTAGTTTAAGCTAGTATCTACTAGTTAATGACATAAAGGTGAATGCATGTCTCCTGTATTTGATTATTCATGAGATTTTTTGTTATAACTATGGTTGTGGAAACATTCAGTGCTTCATCCTTTTATGTATACTTTATGTTTCTTGGACATGATGTGTAAGTATTCTTAACAAGTTTCTCAAGTTGTGGGTCTGTGAAAGTGCAACTTGGTCAAATTCCATTGATTTTTTGTTTATAGAAGAAGTGGTTTTTGCAATATTTAAACTAATTGAGTCCATCTGGAGAAAGTTGTTCTTTATGTTAAGATTATTCAGAATAAGCAAACTGGACAACCAGAGGGTTATGGTTTTGTGTAACTTGATTCTCGTGCATCTGCAGAGAAAATTTTGCAGAATTTCCATGGTACACCCATGCCCAGTTCTCAACAACCTTGTAGGTTGAATTGGGCTACTTTTGGAGCTGGTGTCAGACGGACAGAACCAGGAACTGGGTATTCCATATTTGTTGGGGACTTGGGTCTTGAGGTCACTGATATTATCTTGCAAGAGACTTTCCAAAGCTGATATTCATCTGTCAAAGGTGCTAAAGTTGTGATAGATGCAAATACAGCTCGCACCAAAGGTTATGGGTTTGTCGGATTTGGTGATGAGAACAAGAAAAACCGAGCTATGATTGAAATGAATGGCATTTACTGCTCCTTGAGACCTATGTGTATTAATGAAGATACACCAAAGAAGTCCTTGGGATTTCAACAACCTTATTCCATGAAAGGTATGTTTTTCAAGGATGGTAGATTATACTTGTATGTTTTTATCAGTAGTTTTATGTATATATTGATAGGTCACTTTACATATGTCTTGTAACTCAATTTTGGGAAGACTATTAAGCCAACCTAGTCTATCTACATGATTACATGTATCCCCTTCAAATCTTTGTAAGTTATTCTTCTCTCTTTCATGGAAATTGATTGCCAAGTGGTTCTCTTTTGTTGTTGGCCAATCAGTACTTTTATTTTAAACTTGTATGTAACCATTTTAAGCACCATCTGCAACTGATGTAGGAGCTACTATCTCCTATAGTTTTAATTGTATGTTAATTAACTATAGAAGTATACATAGTGACAAGTGTTGACAGTTACCCATAAAACTTTTGAATTCTTAAAATTCCCATAGATTGAGAATTGTCACATTGGGAAGTTTTCTGCTGAATAACTACTTGAAGAGAAGTTAAGAATAATCAAATAGCTTCTCACTTTGTTATTTAATATCTCAGAGCCAGCTTTCCAATGGACTCAATTTTGTTGAAAGCGATTCAGGGAATATTATACAATATTTTGGAAGGAGGATTCTCTCCCATAATGAAATATCTCCAGATATTTGTAGCAACCGAATCTGGTTGGTCCATTAGTAGTCGAATCCGACTATCATTTTAAATAATGAAATATGAATAATATATTGGATGATGAATAACAATTACAAGTGAAGCTCACCTTTATAGGCTTGAGCGTGTAGAATGAAAGGTTACACCCTTTCATATAATAATTAACTAATCTAATTAATATTTTACTTTATATTTGTAACATTTCCACTCCCTTTAACGGAGATTTGTCCTCAAAGCTCGAGTATTTCCTAATGTCATCTTTTATTCTAGCTCTACGTCGCACTAATGACTTGAGAGGTGCGATTTTGATTACGACCACTACCTCATTTTGATTATTATGTCTTGGTATTTGCAATAAGTATGAACTTGGTGAAGTTTTGTTTACGTTTTTTCTACTTGTGTGATTGCTTCTTTTAACTATGTTTGTCATCAATTGAACATACATTACGACCTTAACTATTCTCGTGTTGTTATCCCCACCACATTTTGTGTCAGTTCCCTTAAACGGGCTCCTTGTGCTTATAATGCTCATAAGAACATCGATCTTATCTTGTGTCTGATAGATATTATAGTTGCTTCCCTTGATTTTCTTTATAGACATCTTTTTGATTATATTTGTCCTTCGTGTGTTTGTGATTGTGACATTTTTGTCATAGCATTGATCATCTTTATTGTTACCAACATCGGCTTGTCCCTTATCACAATCTTGGTTAGGATCATCCTTCTCCTTGTCAATTATTTCATTGTCAATTCCCTTATTACTAGGGTATGTTATATCTTTGTATTGCATGTTATATTGATTGATGCCATTACTCTCATTGGGGATGACATACTGGCCTACTCTATCTTCATTTTTTTCATCAACTTGGGTGGCTTCTTCTACGTGATTTTCACCTCCATCTTCATTTTCTTTAAACGTTTCGTCAATAGATTTATTTATTTCATCCATATCCTTCAGGATTTTGTCAAAGAGATTTATGAATTCATCCCTCTTACTATAAGATGCCATGGATGTTTGTAGAACGCTATTTTGGCTTTTGAAGCGAAATTTGAAAAATAATATATTAATTAATTAATTAATTAATTAATTAATATTATTATTATTATTATTATTTATAAACTATATAATATTTTGTATATAGTTTTTTTAAAACAAATATTATAATAATTATTATAATATTTGTTTTTTTAATATACTATATTACAATATATTTCAAATAATATATTCTATTCTATTATAATATAATATATCGTTTGTTTTTTTATTTAGTTGCGGGTCGTGGAATTGGAGGCAGGCGGAGGGATTGGGTAGCAGGTAGTGGAGCACGTGGAGAGACGAAGGGATCGCAGGTGGAAGATGGAGGCAGCGTGGATGCAGCACGAGAGCGAGATGGATGCACGATGGAGGTGGAGGGTAGAGGTAGCTTGGAGGTGGACTAGGATACGGAGCGTGGGATGGATGATGCATGGAAGGGAGTGCAGGTTGGGGAAATGGAATGGAGCGGTAGTGAGGCGGTGGACGCGCCGAGGGAATCCTGTCGCATGGGTTGGAGTGTAGCATGGAGGTTTTGGAGGAGGTTGTAGGCGGATACGGTTGATAGGTGATGGAGGAATGAGGGGATGGAGGGGTGGATGAAGGAGCGCGAGGGAGATGCAGGAGCATGGAGCAGGAGGAAGGAGGTGGGATGCATGGAGGTGAAAGGGGAGAGATCGAGCTGAAATGAGGATTACGGCTGTGGAAGGGAGGCGATGGGAGCGTGTGCAGGGTGAAGGGTTCACGATACAGCGTGTGCAGGTGTAGAGAGATAGGCATGAAGGGGAAGGAATTAGCTGGATGGAGTTAAGGGAGGTAGAATGATGGTAGGGAGAATGAAGGATGAGGGATGAGCAGGAGAAGGTGAGAAGGGTGGTGGAAGAGCTGAATCCGAGCTCATGCTGAAGGAGCGAATCCGCTCTCATACCAAATGGAGCAACCGAATCCGGTTGGTCAGTTAGTAGTCAAATACGACTATAATTTTAAATAATGAAATATGAATAATATATTGGATGATGAATAACAATTACAAGTGAGGCTCGCCTTTATAGGATTGAGTGTGTAGAATGAAAGGTTACACCTTTTCATATAATAATTAACTAATCTAATTAATATTTTACTTTATATTTGTTACAATATTTACCTCGTTTCTCCTTAAATTCCATGATAATAAATTGTAAATAATGGAATGGTTTCTTACTATGCTATTAAGACCTATTATTCAGCTTGGGAAGGGATACATGTTATTAGAAACAATTCAGGGCATGCTCCACAATATTTTTGAAGGTGGATTTTTGCAACATCTAAGATGGGGACACTCCTAGTCTACAGACCCACCTTGGCAACAAGAGTTTGTCTATACAGGGAGAGATCACTAGTGCCTAGGCCCTAACCCCATGTTGTTTTCAGAAGGCAGACACAAGAATCCCCCTTAAATTATTTTTTTCTTGATGACAGTGAAACTGCAGCCGAAAAGTATGAGAAATTGAAAGTGGGGAATTCTCGTGAGTCCTAGTACAGCATTAAGAAGAACTAATCTGGCAGATGGGTCTAAGCATATAATTACAGAATTCAAAATTTGACTCAATACATTTTGGATCATAGGTTGCCAATTACCTAATTTGATTCTATAAATGTTTAGTGCAAGGCCAAGATAAATGAGACCATTATTCCAACTTTATATTTTGAATCCAAGGAGTCTGTTGGTTTTTACTTGTGAGATGTTTTCAAAACTTTGCATTTGGAATCTGTCATTTTTATTTTTACAAAGGCATGCAGGGAGCTATCTAGATTTCTGTGTAATTTATTTGCGTTCAGTCCAAGAAAGAGATTTTCATTACAAAGAATTCAGAATTCATTGGATGTCTTTGCCATTATTTTCTTCATGGGGGTTTGATCCAACCATGTTCATTGATTATGATCCTCTTGATTTGGTTTTGGAAAAAATGGTTTTGTTAAGAGGTGCAGTTGGTTTGGCAGCAAGGATTATATGTTAACTCTCTTTCAGATTGGCCCATGAATATTTCATTTCTATTTACATGAACCTTCCTATTTTCCCTTTCATTTGTAATACATTGAAATAGGAATAGGGATTCATTTTCTGAACTTTACCCTTTTATTGTAAAAAGTTTGATTTACAATAAGTTTAACTTAAAAATGTTTCTTTTGTTATATGCAAATATAGAGTACAACTCTGATGAAAAGCCATGCGAGGAAACAATTAAACCTATGGTTGATGGGGGGACTGAAGGATTCAAGGGCCATGCCAGAGTGATTTTACCAGGAATCACACCATGCTTTGAGTGTATTGTTTGGCTTTTCCCACCACAAGTTAAATTTCTACTATGTACTCACGCTGAGACTCCATCAACAGCTGCTCATTGTATCAAATATTCCCATCTAATTCAGTGGGATGAGGTATGATGCCTTATATTTTCATTTGAAAGCTATTTAGGGCTACAGGTCTTCTAAATCTCTTGTTTTCGTAATACACGCCTGCATAAAGATGTTAGTTTTTTTTCTCTTGTAGGAACATCATGGAAAAATGTTTGATGCAGACAACCAAGAGCATATGCAATGGGTTTATTCACAGGTACACTATTATTAAAACAATAAATAATGCTTGCTCAATATCAGTAATTAGAACTGTATAGAAATTGAGACTTAATTTCAATATGATACCGCAAGCACTCAAGAGAGCAAAGTTACATGGTATAAGTGGAGTCACCTATTCATTAACTCATGTGTGGTTGAATTCTCAAACCTCCAACATATTTTATCTCCTTTTACTATTTGGTCTTCTTACTATGCAAGGAACTATGGAATTTCCCTGTCCTACTCCCTTTATTAATATTGTTATTGTTGTAAATGAAACAGTCTATATATTTTGAGAGAGCAACCTTTGGACAAACTCTCCAAGCGAGCACTTCTTATGTCCAGTTAATCACTGATGCTAGTTTGTGGGTTATCAAAGCAAATGTTATGATAATATTCAGAAATGGTTGTGAGAAGAATCGGAATCTATCAATAAAGGATTTGGGTAGTTTATATTGGGGTGGTAGTTCTTTGGGTCTTAACATTTTTTATTTTGTTCAATATATTTGTTTGTGCACTATTTTTTTCCTCAGAAAAAGAATTGTAATTTAATATCATCAAAAAGTGAAACAAAATTGCATTATGTCGATGTTATTTAAAGCATTGATCTAGAAACTATCACCACGTCCAGCAAAAACATACATATTGATTCTTATCGGATCTCCTAAGATACTGAGTCCTCTCTGTTCAACTTCCAAAAAATGGAAAACAAATCATAGTAGCCACTGATAAATCAGTTAGAAACCAGTCCTCATCAAGTGTACACTTAAAAAGTTTATAAACAACTAGAAATATATACAAAACTGAAACAAAACTATACCATCTAAAAACCAAAGTTTTCATAAAACTGCAGAAAGGTAACAAAACAGAGGCCAAATAGACCCATAGGTGTAGTAACCATAATTATGAAAGGATCCTTGCTTGGTGATATTTGTGAAAAGGAGGATGATAATAATCTGAGGTTTGTCTTGCACGATTCTCCATAATAAACCACATTCCTCTCTGCATCTGTAAACCTTCTTTTGATAAAATATTAGCAACTTCATTTCTTTTTTGGTACACGTGTTGAATGATGAAAGGGTTTAGATTAGAAACAAACCTTTATATTTTTTCTAGCATGATACTCAGAAATAAATTATTGCACTATTGTTCTTCTTTGATCCATTTGATAACGTTAAGAGAATCACCAAATACTCGTAATCTAGAAATGCCTTTTCTAAATCTAGAATGAGAATTAGCGTCAGTGCCATCATCTCTGTATAATTATTAGTGCCCTCACCTAGACCAGCCCGAAACTTGAATCAAATATCATCTAAAAGGTGTAAAATGTATCCTTTACCACATACATTTGGGCCCCTTTGCTAGAGGTGCATTATTATTTGTGCACGTAATTTAATTAGGTCTGCACATCTAATAATTAATTATGCATAATAATTAAGTTTGTAATTATCAAAATTAAGCATTAAAGTTATCGAGATAAGATCGACTTACTTTAGTTAACAAATTTTGATCTTACCTTGCATTTGGAGCCCAAATTGAAGTAAGCTTAACTTGAAGCATCCGTCTATTTTAGGCTTAGCTAGTTGATTTGTGGTGTAGTAAACTGCATATATCTGAGCAGTAATCATGTAAGCACCTTTCTCCATAAAAAGGACATAGGTCCTTATTGTACTATGATGATTGACATGAGAGAATAATCGAGTTTTTCCTTTGCGTTGTGTATGTTTCCCTTGCTAGGGTTTTACCACCTATATATGGTGGTTCAATTGTGGGATTGCTTTGTGTTTATTCTTGTGACCATGTCAAAATTCAAACATGGTATCAGATCCTTTTGAGGAAATCTTTGATTTCAATCTGGATCTGAGTAGTGAATGTGAGCAATTGTCATTGTCATTTCCATTGTCGTGATCGACCGATCTCAAGTAGGCTAATTGTTTTTAAACTAGTTGAGATCTTGGTGAATTAGTTCAAAACTAATTATTTATTATATTTTTGTTATTTGAACAAAAAATAAAGAGAATACAATTGGCTTCCTAGTTTTTTTTTTCAAGTCTAGTGGCCACTTCGTTGTTTTTCCTTTCTTAACATTGTTGCAGAACTCAGCTCCTTGCAAGCAGAGCTAGCACATTGTTGTTGTGATGGATATGCATAGTTGAGAACTTGAGATAGTTTTCGAAGTGGATGCTTGACCTAAAGATGGTGCTAACTTAGTGATCTTTCCTTAATACATAAATAGCACATATTCTTCCTCAATATCAGTTCAAGTGTTTTTTTACTTATCTGCCAAAGGACATTTCTAAATTAAAGATCCAATTAATGCCAAGTTCACAGGTACAGTTAACAAGAACATAAGTAGGACAACAAATAACAGTGGGTTTTTAATTTTACTACAACTTACAAGTATATACACCAAAGAAACTGTGCAATGTCTCACAAACTCTAGAATTCTTTGCCCCAATGATTTTTGGTCTTTTTTAACTTATTTGCTGACAAGCTTCCCTAAATTAAATAACTGTAGTCTATTGAACTATTGCTCAAATCAAGTGCAAGATCCCGTTAATGCGAAGTTCAAAGGTACAGTTAGCAAATACATAAACATGGGGACAAATAACAATAGATTTTTATTGTGAGTATTCACCACAGAAACTGTGCAATATCGCACAAACTCTAGAATTATTCGCGCTGGCAATTTTTATTCACCTTATAGATGGATACTGATTCTTATGGAATTGCTCTCTATTGGCATGACATGTCTCTAGCTGCTTACTTGTGGGAATGATTTTATGAATACTCCTTTAGAACTTCCTCGCCTACTTTTCATATTTGTTTTGTTGGTGGTATGAACAAAAATTTTGTTTGATATGCTTTAAGTAGGTTCACTCACAGTTTCCCTCCTATGATAGTTATTTAATATGCTTACGTGATGTGATTCTAATGTAATAGATATGTAATGCAAATATTTTATTTGCAAAGTTTTTTCTAAAGGCTTAAAAATGTCAGTATATATGAAAGAGGAAAATCGTGACACAAATTACTGCTTCTTGGTGCTATTTCTTATGACATGAGATATTGTGTTTTGTGTTTTTGTACTCATTAAGAAGGTAAACGTATGTTAAATGTTTTCAAATTTTAATAGTTTTTGGAACATTTGGTAGGGTGTTGTTAACAACATTATTCCAACTATTGTTGCAACAAATGCTATCATATCATTTGCATGGGCACTGGAGGCTCTGAAGATTGTAACTGGATTCAGCAATATTTTGTCAAGTTATTTAACGTAGTCTTTAAACTCTTACATGTTTTTTATGTGATATTTTTTAACTTTAAAGTTGAGTGTTGTAAGATGTTTGTCAATGAATGTGTCTCTTTTATATGGTGCAAAGAGAGAAGAGTTAAGTTGAATTTTATGACTATATGATATGATGGTTCAGACGCTACATTTATTCACAAATATACACATTTAATTACTCTTTGAGTTGAAAGATTCAGAAACCTGCAAATACACATTTTAGATTTAGAATTGTATTCGTTTATTGCTTTTTTTCAAATTTGTGCCCAATAAAATAAGATGACTTCATGAACAAAGCTCTACAAGTCAATGAAATATTAAAAGTAATTTAGATAAATTCGGGGAAGTCGCTCTATGGTTAAATGTTATGTTTTTGGATTATATGGACACGGGATCTCTGTTCAACTTTTGTCCTTTTGTTGTTGGTAAAAGACTTGAAATATTATGACCACCCTTGCCTGTCAAAAATTACTGACGGTTATAGTTTGCATACAACCCTTCTACCACATTTTTAAAAAGTTATTATAACCTTCAATATGTTACATGAAAATAAGAAATTTAATAAAGGGAACAATGCTATGATGGTTTGTGAACAAGTTGGATGGAGTAAAGCATATCAAGATCAACTAAAGGTATATTTATTTTGATAAATTAGAAACAGTGGTACTCAAATGTGTTGTGCTTGTGAATTAACACAGTGTGCAAGTCCTTGGACAACGCAGCCTTGTAGTGCCCCACCTCATCTCTCGCAAAGGATATTCTTTCAACAGTGTCCTACTACTTTGGAGAAGAGATGGAACAAACATAACTTTGACTGATTTGAACACAGCACTATAAATCATACGAAAATATAAAGAAGCCTTATTGTATTATTTTTAAATCTGTTGCCTCTGCGGTATGACAAACAATCCAAATCCCAGTTTATGAGTCTCTTGGCCTTCTCCAAAGAATATCATGTTCCAATATTTTGCTCATCAACCTCAACCTTCAAAACCAAATTTAAAAATAAAATAAAATAACTGCTGCGCCAAATTGTGTGTCGTACTTGCTCTTTTTTTTGTGAAACTGCTTGGTAGGTTTTGAACAAGTCTTCATGAACCTTGAACTTTGTAGTTCAATATAACTCCACACCAAAATATGAGACCTAGGTCTTAGTGAGGCTCTTATATTCCATTAAAGAAGCAATGCATCCCACATGGGGAGTCAGAGTGGAAGGCGTTAACATGCCATAGGGCTTGAAGGGAATTGGAACTTAAAACTAATTTGTAATCATATAATCAGGGCAGGGCACTTTCACATTCCACATAAGCAGGATGGAGATATGCTTTATCACCCTTACGAAGAAATAGTTTCTTGTAGGCAGTTCAAATGGGGAATATGAACCTCATCGTGATTTTTTCTATCCTTTGCTCCATCATAAATGTGCTTTTCATGGTCAAGTAAATTCCTTCATTCTGAAAGTCATAAATCTTAATAAGAATATGCCTTTATGTAACTGTGCATTATAAGAACACTGTAGAATACCAGTCTGTCCAACCTTTTCGATAGGTTTAGTCAATCTCAAAAGCTTACTAGAATATAAATTTTAGTGTAGTCTTATTTTAGGTGACCATACATTCTAAGGAAAGTTCAGTTCTATCAATGGTTATTTCTCTCTATGAACTGTTGTCCAATCATCATGGAAGCTATTTTAGATACTGTACATCTCAACACAGAGCTGATATATATTTTGTTATACCTAATAGTTTGCAAGTTTTTCCAGTTTAATTCATGCTTAACCAGTTGTCATGCCTTTCAAATAACTGATATCATCACCTAGAATCCAAATATACAACCCTTTAAAGGTTTCTCTAAAGATGCAATGTTGTAGACGCAGGGTATTTCTCTTTGTATTTTCAACATGAATCTTTAATTATTTAATCCACTATTAGGTGCCCTTATAGCCAAGGAATAATGATTCACAAAGCTTAACTCCTCCATACAAAATGGTACCTTTGAAACAGTAAATGATTCAATGCTAAATACTTGCAATACTTGCAATTCCCCAAGTCAAAATACTTGCAATCCTTTGAATTCTAGGTCTAGAGATCATTCTTGCAAGACATTACGGTGCAGAGGGATTCAAGTCTCTAATTTTGCAAATGATAATCGTCGAGTCTCCATTAGCAATAAGTTTCTAAATCTGCCTGGCTTTTAGAATTTTTATCACTTTATTTAAAGCTAATGATTATGTGTTATTATAGGTAGTCACTATTAACCACCAAGCATAAGTCAATTCCCACTGTCCCTTAGCATTGTAAACAAACAGCCCCCTCCCTCCCCGCTACAGGCTGAAACCTAAGGACATATATTTGAATTTTCATGTACTGTTGGTATTTTTTTGAAAGCAGTCACACTTGACGTCTCATCTATCATTTTCCCTTTTGACGGTGTTCAAGTTAATAAAATGAATGTAAGTACACAATTTAATTAGATTTTGGCTCTCATTAATAAATATTGGTTTTCCATTGTATTTTGAACTCTTGGTAGATATACCTATAGTTTAACGTCGAGGCATAAATAGCATAGGTTTATATCATTGATAGAAAGGGGCCACGGATGTGGTATGCTATTATGACATGATAGATGACTAGTTGTATTGGAAATTTGTTTAAATTAGGTGGCAAGTTTCTATTCACATGGGATAGTGGTAAATTGATCTCTGTATCACCTTTATTTATTTATCAGATTTTACAGTAGAAGTCAAAGAGTATTCTTATTTAAATCAGGGGAATGTTTTTGTAACTACAACCTTTTGTATTTATGTTATAGTGTCTTGAATGCCATTCTATTATTGGATTCTTAGCTTATGAGTTGAGTAACTGGCAAAGTAAAGGGCACCCATGACATGTGACCGTTGTAAAATCTAGTTGTATGGGAAAGGCTGAAGCCAAATTGCAGCCCTGGTGGGTAGGAGTGGTCCTAGAAGGAGTCAAATATTGACAAAGTCCATAACCAGAGTATTTGATCCAATGAAAGGCTCCCCTTAAGAAATTGTCAAAGTATGGGTGCGCAATTTTGGTTGTTGTATGAGAGTTACAAATTCAAACATAATCATGAGTGTAGGATGCACATTATAGGGATTAACTTTAGTGCCAACCACAGTGGCGACTTAGATATGTATTGCGAATTTTTTAATATTTTATTTGCATAGTTGCATTGTAGTGACATGGGTGCATTGTTCCAATATTTGGTTGTGCTAAGTTGCTAACATACTGTCATGATCCCTTGGAATGTGCACTTTCATTGTGGACACACAATATAATGTAATCTCGACAAGCTAGCATGGATGGACAGGTTAACAATTCATCGCATGGAGGAGTCCAATGGCAACAGTGGATTGTCTTCCTTTTTTCCTTGTTTAAGATGAAGAGCTGCAATTGTGAGAAATGTAATTGCAAGTAAAATTCATGTATCATAAATATAATCCTGAGGAAAATATCATTTTTGAAGCATTTATAAATATGATTTTCCTGGTTTTTTGCTATAATAAAGGATGCATTGATGAGTTAAACTTATTATATGTTTTCTTGATATCTGATACATCCATGTTCACATGTTATTTATCAATGTTAGGAAAGTTTTTAATTATAGTTTATATCCACTAAAAATGGAAATTCATGGTATGATTTGTGTGTATTTTTAATAGGAGGAATGCGAAGATGAGGAGATTTCAGTTACTCCAGAATTTGGTATTTATGGAAGGAATACTTTCTTGTTGCCTCAGCTAACCTTTTCAACAGACTGGGTCAGGTTTGAGATACTCAAACATAAATTGTCTTTTGACTAGGGTCATACTTTTTAGTGGAGCTTATCTGACATGGAATACTTAAAGATATTCTGGCTTTCCCAAGTGAGTAAAATTCTAGTCATTTTGTTGTCTTTAGGTACCAATTATTGGCATATTTGTGAGAAATTCAAACCCGCAAGTGAGTAATTCAAACCACAAGAAAATCTAGGAGCGTTAGTGAGGTTCACATATCAAATTTGGGTGCAAGATTCAACAAAAACCATCAAATTGCAGTTAAATTACACACAATGATAGTTGGAAACAAGATAATTTTGGATTGTCTAACTCTGAAATTGTTATTAACAGGTTTATAGATACATCATGAGTGATTTGAATGGCTTTGGAAGCCAATTGGGAGCAAAAATCCCAAAATTGCCAAATTGGCATCAAACCCCCCTAGGTGGGCCAATCTCATCCAAAATCTATCCAAATGGCCACTAATTGCTAAAGTGGCATGGCTGATGTGTGTTGGGTCAATTATTACACCTTGGACAGTGTGGGTGTGGAAAATTGGATGGTTTAGACTCTCAATGCAACATTAATTGCACCAAATCAAGCCAAATTTGGGCAAAATCCCACTCTAGCGCCCTAAGTCAACTTGCATGTCCACATTCAATGAATGGGATGGCACCAAAAATTATGGATGTGCATATGTGGTTGGATGACTAGGCTGGAGTACCCATGTGGTTCATAGAACCTCAACTTGACATGGCATATGTCCACCTAAGCACCCCTAGTCCACCTCATAGTGTATTAAAGCTTTAAAAAGCAATAAAATTGACTAATTAGTGTAACTAAGGTACTAATGATGGATTAATGTTCTAACACCCTCCCTTAATCCAAAAACTAAGTATGCTCACAAAATTATGAAGGCCTTGGCAACAAGGGCTCAAGCCACCTCAAGTACATAATCAGAAATTTCAATTTTTATTTTTCCATGTGAAACCGAGGAAAGAAGGAAAACCTCATGGGAAAAACCTCCCCTCAAGAATGGACATGGGGATGGACCTGCAATGATATAACAGCAAATTACCATCCTTCACTCACCCCAAGCAAAGATCTCAGGTAAGTTAAGTTCTTCTCAGTGAAAGCCTTGGTAAAAATGTCTGCAGTTTGCTCGATGGATGGGCAATACTGCAATGAGATCACCCTGTCATCCACTAAGCCCCAAATGTAATGCATGTGAATCTCTATGTGCTTTGTCCTCTGCCTCTATACTGGATCAGTAGATATCTTGATGGCACTCTGATTATCCACCCAAATGTTGGTTGGAGAATCAATTGTGACACCAAACTCCCAAAGAATTCCCTGCAACCAAACACACTGAGTTGCAGCATTGACTGTTGCCCTGTATTCAGCCTCTGCTGACGATAGTGAGATGGTGTGTTGTTTCTTACTTGACCAAAAAATAGGACCCTTAGCAAACATGAAGACAAAACCTAATGTTGACTTTATGTCAATTGGATCACCGGCCCAATCTGAATCAAAAAATCCAACTAGTTGAAGTGAGGAACCAGTTGTGTAGTGCACTCCGAACTTCTTAGTTCCCTGGACATATTGAAGAATTCTTTTAGCAGCCTTTAAATGGAGCTCATGTGGCTGGTGCATTTGTCTTGCTACAACACTCACATCATAAGACAAATCAGTTCTTGTATGAGTGAGGTAGAGCAAGCTGCCCACTAGTTGCATGTAGAGTGTGATATCCACCATTGGGTAATTGCCAAATTCATGCAACTTGATACCCAAAAGAAAGGGAGACTTGGATGCCTTACACTCAGCCATATTAAACTTCTTCAGCATGTCTAAAGTATATTGTGGCTGACTTAGCATGATTCCCTTACCATTTTGCTCAATTTCTAAGCCCAAAAATTGCCTTAGCAATCCTAGGTCTGTCATAGCAAATTCACTGTGCAAAGAGTTCTTAATTTTGCCAATTGAATTGGTGCAACAAACTGTAATAAGAAGATAATCAACATAAATAACAATGACCTGCAATTTAACATCATTTTGCTGCAAATACACATTAGGGTCTGATTTACATCTTGTGAAGCCAATTGAAAGCAAGAAAGCATCCATTTTTGCATACCAATTAGCCCTGGGGGCTTGCTTGAGTCCATACAGTGATTTTTTCAGCCTGCATACCAATGAAGGATCCTCTTGGAAACCTTCAGGCTGCTGCATATATATCTCCTCCTGTAGTTCACCATGTAAGAAAGCACTCTTTACATCCATGTGGTGAATCTCCCAACACTTACTAGCTGCTAGTGCAAGAACTAGTCTAATTGAGTCCATCTTTGCAACCGGTGCAAAGGTCTCTGTGTAATCAACTACATGGACCTAAGAATAAACCTTAGCCACTAACCTAGCCTTTTGTTTTATATCAAAACCATCAAAAGCAAGTTTGGTCTGGTAGACCCATTTACATTGAACAACTTTCCTCTTGGGAGGAAGGGAAACCAATTCCCATGTATTGTTCTCTTGGAGGGACTGAAGCTCATATTCCATTGCTGACTTCCATCTTGGGTCTGTACAAGCTTGCTGATATGTCTGTGGGTCAGAACTGATCAGCATGTAATAGTGCTCAGCAAGAGCACTATCACTAGCAAATGAAGCCTTACTTGTTTGTGATCTAGTTCTCCTCGGCTCTTGAGAATTGCCTGCCAATTCTTCGGATTCTTGCACAATTTTTTCATCCCATTTGGGCCTAGATGGTGAGTCATCTACAGCAATATCATCTTCAGCAACATTCATATCAGAATTATTGTAAAAAATAGAGCATGTCTCATCACTTACATCTTCGAATGGTTGAGGAGAGGAGCAATCCCCCAGTGCAAGTTCAACATCTGGAATTGGCTCTTATTCGAATTTGACACTTCTTTCAAAAAATGTTTTGCCGATAGATGTGTCAAAGAGCTTGTACCCTTTGGTTTCTTCACCATATCCAACCATGAGACACTCCTTGCTTTGTGGCTGTAAGGCTTTCCTCTTCTCTAAAGGTATTATTTCCCATGCTTTTGTACCAAATATCCTGAAATTTGAGACATCTGTTTTTTCACCAAACCATGCCTCGTAGGGTGTCATCCCTTTCATTGATTTGTGGAAGTCTCTATTATGAATGTGTGCAAAACAGCTGATGGCTTCAACCCATATCTTGGGATTAAGTTCCCTCACTTCTATCATGCAAGTTGCCATCTCTTTGAGAGATCTATTCTTTCTCTCTGCCACACCATTTTGTTGTGGTGTGTAGGGAGTTGAGTGTTGCATTTGGATGCCACACTCCTCACAAAGTTTCTATAGATTCTTATTCACATGTTCCTTTCCATTATCAGTCCTAAAGACTTTGATCTTCTTCCCACTCTGATTCTCTACTATTGCTTTCCAAACTTTGAGTTGCTCAAACACCTCATATTTTAATTTTAGAAAATACACCCAACAAAATCGAGAGTAGTCATCAATAAATGTAAGCACATACCTAGATCCACCATATGAGGGAGTGGGTAGTGGACCAATCATATCAGAATGCACCAACCCAAGTTGTTGTGTTTATCTCCTTTCCTTCCCTTTCTCATAGCTCTGCTCAGGATGCTTCCCAATCACACATCAAATACATGCTCCAGTAGATGGTTGAATTTGAGGAAGACCTTCCACCATTCCTTCTTTGTGTAATGTTTGGAGATATCTGTGATTCATGTGGCCAAACCTCTCATGCCATAGTTTGGAAAATTCATTGGCATGTGAGTGAAGTGCTTGATCACTGGAAGTAGGGAAGAAATTAGATAATTTTTACATTCTCTCATGATGATCAGCATACCCAACTACAACAATTTGGTCTGTTGAGATTTAAGAAATCTCTACAGAGTCAGGAGTAAAGATTACTCCCTTTGGCTCTCCTGTATGGGTCATCTGGTAGACTAACAGCAAATTTGCTGCAAGGTCTAGCACATATAGTACATCACTGAAGAACCCATGGTCTAAATCAATTCTCCCAATCCCTTTGGTTTGGAGTTTAGAATCATCTCCCATTTGAACTACTGGGCTAGCATTCGAACTCATGGAGGAGAATAAGTCTCTCCTGGATACCATATTCCTAGAAGCACTTGAATCAATAATAAAAGACGAGGAATTAAAAGTACCTGCCACTAATGCATGGCATTTCTCCTTCCCTTCATTTGAACTGGAGTTGCCATCTCTCTTCCTAGCGTTGTCAGGAACTAGAATGTTGTTCTTCTCCAGTAGTTGCGCCATGGTGTCTATGGTTTTCTTCATGCATGAGATTTATAGATGCCATCCCTTGTGGAAATAAGAGCATTTGGCCTTCTCTTTCCCTTTCTTCTCCTTTTCCTTGGGTGGATTTGTAGCTCCCTCACTGGATTTTGGTTTTTCTGATTTCTTCTTGTTCGGCAACTTCAAATTCTTGGACTAGGGTTTTCCCTTTACTAAATTTGAAACCCCCACTGTGAGTGCTTGATCTTTGGTCTTGATGGAACCCATTTGGACCAATTTTTCCCCCTCTTGAGTGAGTGAGTTTTCCTGAGTGGGTGAGTTTTCCTGTCCAATTTCGAAGGGTGAGTTTGCCTAAGTGAAATGTGCTCACAAAGACTGAGAACTCTAGCCCCAAATTCAAAAGTATAGACAAGATCAGTTGATCTTCCTTCTTCTCAATCCCACATTGTTTTAATTGCAATACAATTGATTTGAACTTGGTGAAGAAATACTGGATTGTGTCATAGTGCTTTGGGCTCAAGCTTATCAGCTCATTCTCAAGCTGGTGACCACGTAGCTCATCAGTTTTACCAAATAGAGACTCAAGTTTCTCCCAAACCTCCTTTGGTGATGTCAAACTGTCAAGATGGAAAAACAACTCTCTTGAGATGCTCAGACACAAAAAACCATATGCTTCATCCAATTTGTTAAAAAACTTGGATTTTTCCACAGCAGAATTTGGTTCCACTTCAGTGCCCATAGTAACTCTGAAAATCCCCTTGGCTCTCAATTGAATCACCATCTCTGCCTTCCATTCAAAGAAGTTGAAAGGAATTAGCATGATGTAGGTAGCCTCCATTACTACCTACGCTAATGGAGGTGAAATTGCTAACGGGGTTACACTCAGCAATTCGATTTTATCTGGAATTCACTAACAAAGCAGCTCAAATCCACTAAGAATTTGGTCTACAACTCAAAAATATCCAACCATGCCCTGATACCATGTGAGAAATTTGAACCAAAAAGTGAGTAATTCAAACCATAGGAGAATCTAGGAGCGTTAGTGAGGTTCACAAATCAAATTTGGGTCCAAGATTCAGTAAAAACCATCAAATTACAGTTAAATTACACACAATGATAGTTGGAAACATGATAATTTTGGACTGTACAACTTTGAAATTTTTATTAACAGGTTTATAAATACATCATGAGTGATTTGAATGGATTTGGAACCCAATTGTGAGCAAAAATCCCAAAATTGCCAAATTGGCATCAAACCCCCCTAGGTGGGCCAATCTCGTCCCAAATCTCTCCAAATGTCCATGAATTGCTGAAGTGGCATGGCTGATATGTGTTGGGTCAATGATTACACCTTGTACAGTGTGGGTGTGGAAAACTGGATGGTTTAGACCCTCAATGCAACATTAATTGCACCAAATCAAGCCAAATTTGGGCAAAATCCCACTCTAGCGCCCCAAGTCAACTTGCATGTCCACATTCAATGAATGGGAGCACACCAGTAATGATGGATGTGCATATGTAGCTGGATGACTAGGCTAGAGTACCCATGTGGGTCATAGAACCTCAACTTGACATGGCATATGTCCACCTAAGCACCCCTAGTCCACCTCATAGTGTATTAAAGCTTAAAAAAGCAATAAAATTGACTAATTAGTGTAACTAAGGTACTAATGATGGATTATTGCTCTAACAATCTCCATATCTTGTGCTTGTGTGTGTTTGTTGATATGAAGTTCCTCGGCAAAAAAGGAATATGTTTGAAATTTGAATGCCTCGACTTGGAATGGGATTTTCTTTTGCTGATATTTAATTATGCTTTAAACAGCTTACCAATTTACAGAATTATAGTCCATCAGCCTATCAGACAAGAAAGTCAGTTTCTTGTTGTAATACTCTGTGTCAATTACGAAATATAAGTCACCGAGGTACCCGATATAAGGTTCTCCATCTGTCTATTTTTCTCATTTTGTCTTTCTAAGCCTTTTTGAGGATAGCTAGCATAGGATATTGGCAATATTCCTGCACATATACTATATGTCATTTTGTAGATAAACGTTTCAGTAGGACATATTATGAATCTTTTTAGACTCACTGTGGTGCATCATGGCCACTATCCCTGTTTTGCAACATATAGGATTTGACTGATTTATTATATCAACCAATTCCCCCATTCAATTTTGATCAGTGTTCTCTTGTCTTGAAAGGAAAAAAATGTAAAATTCTATGATTCTTGATGGTGAAAACTAACATTTGATCAAGTTCTAACTTTTCTATAAACATTTGGAAAGGAATTGGGTAATTGTTTCTAAGGCAGAATTCAGAGCAAAAAATTTAGGTCTTACATACAGTATTGAAAAGATAACTATATTTTGTTTTCCTGTTTACAAACAGCAATGCTATCAGCACTGTCATCACTAGAATCAAAAGGAAGTGGGAAAATAGATGTATCCAAAGCTAAGGAATTGCTTGCTAAAGCTGATGATGAGATGAGTATTCGTGCTACAATTGCAGACTTGCTTCAGAAAAATAATGCAAAGATGTAAGATTCTCAATCACATATTTATGCATTGGATCAATTTGCAAGTTAATTCAATTGGATGCTGTTAGATTTATCCTTTTGGATGTGTACTGTTTGTAGAAGATATTAAATGTTTCCAACATCTCTTCTTTTGATGTAGAATGGTCAAGCAATCCAAGCTGAAGGAGAAAGAAAGAAATGAACGGAAGAGTGAGATGAAACAAAAACGGTTGGAGTGGGAGCTGAAAAGGGAGAAGGTTCAACGGGTTAGTTGGAATGTTATGGAAGAATGCAAGTTTTAAAAGGCAGGGTTTGGATTTTTTACTAACATTTTGTATTACCTTTGTAGGAAAAGGAACAAGCTTGTGCTCAGAAGGAAGCAATCGTTCAAGTAAGATTCCAAGGCTGCATCACTTTCTTTCATTACTCATTGAAACACATTTGCATGATTTGTTAATCCAGTTGTTGATGCAATTGTGAAAGTGAGAAGTTGACAATATCAACTATCTTTGTTAGATTATTACAACTATGAGGACGTGTTATCCTATGTTCAATTTATCGTGTTTTCTATTTATTCCATTTCATCAAGTTATTTATCAAAAAATTTCATCTTCTACTTCTGTAGTATATGTGGAATATACTTGTCTTAACATTACAGTTAAACTTTCAAATTCAAGCAGGAAACCTCTTTTTCCAATTTAATATTTATATCATTCCAATAGGGAAACACTTATACTCTGTGTTCCATATTGGCACCATATATAGTTGCTAACATCTTTAGTTTCCTTGAACCATGAGAAGGAAAAGAAACAGCAGCAAGAGGAGGCAGAAAAAGAACAGAAGTGGCATGAAAAGGAAGAAGCTGAGATGAAAAAGAAACTTGCAATACAAAAACAAGCCACACTGATGGACCGATTTCTTAGAAAAGATGCACCTAACACTCAAAGAGTTCCCACTGTATTGAATGAAACAATTTATAATTCTTTGCAGGAAAATGCACAGATTTGCAGTGGTTTTATGTTGTCAATGGATAAAATATTACTGAAAGCATCAGAGACATAGATAGGGGATATTCTAAGGTTGATGTTCTATCTTTTTATAAATGTCTAAATGTGGCATGAATATGTCGTATTCTTTCTGTATTCTTTGAGTTGAATCGAATTAATTGTGTGATGTACTTAGGTCACACCTGGTATCTTGGAGCCATCTCAATTGGTGCACTTCTGCACAAAGACATCTAAGTTGGGGTATTTGGAATAAACCCAAAGTTGCATTGTTCAATGAACTTCAGTTGCAGGGGGCATCTGGTGAAGCTGTAGCGCTACCAAAATTGCAATCCTCTACAACAAAAAAATGGACGTATAGTGAGGTTGAAGATCATGAGTTCATGTCAAAGAGACTTGTAAATGACTGGGAAGAAGTTTTGAGTGACGGTTTTCCTTGCAATAATGGGAATACCACTGTACATAGAGAAAATGGGATTCACAATAAGAGAAGAAACCTTTTACAGTTTGATCACGACCATAGACCTGCTTATTATGGAACCTTCTCAAAGAAAAGGTGAATATACTTTGCATAATTTTAAGTTTATTAATTATCAAAGCAACAGGTTGTGTTTTATTTTTTATAGCCCATGATGAGGAACATCTGAAACACCTTGAAGCTCATGGATTCTTAATATTGCAGTAGACAAGAGGGAAATTTTTGTTTCTGACTCTTTGCTTTTGATGCAGTGATGGAATTGGGCTTCGAAATCCTTTTAGGAAGAAATCTTCTTTGGACTGTGAGAATGATAGCGATGAAGAATGGGAAGAGGTACTCATCACTAAATCTCTTTGGTAAGAGTATTTGTAGTATTTTTATTAACTATCTTACTTTGTTAAAAATTTCAGGAAGATCCTGGGGAAAGCCTTTCTGACTGTGACAAGGATGATGAGGAAGAAAAGAATGAGGTTGACACAGATAAGTTTAAATCTGAGGAAGATGATGACAGTGATGGGTTTTTTGTACCTAATGGATATCTTTTTGAAGATGAGGTAAATTCTACAGAAAAAAGTTGTTTGATGGGGTTCTTTATTCTTGAGTACATAAAAAGCCTTTGTTGTTATTTTAGTGTTTCCTGTTGCAATGTCCAACTTTTATTTGGGGTAATTGAAGGTGCATCCCCTTGTTTTAGTGTTTCTTATTGCAATGTCCTAGTTTTATTGGGGGTAATTGAAGGTTCATTCCCTTGTATTGTTGTTGGAATTTACCTCAAAAGAAGGGTTATTATAGAAGTATATAATTTGAAAGCAACCATTTAATTACTTAGGGTATCTATATAGTTGAAGATACTTATTGGCCCTGATGACTATTAGTAATCCGTCGAACTGCGCATCTAATGGAGTTACAGGAAGGGATCCTGACGGAGCAGTTGCATGATAAATGGTTGTTATATTAACTTTTTTAATCTTCTACAACCTCCCTATGGGCTATAACCTCTTCCTCTTTTAGCACACTTCCATCATTTCCCTCTCCTTCAAAACTTTCTTTAAAATCTATAGCAATCTTAATGTTGTTCTCCTTTTACTTATAGCCTCAATGGGGTTGCTTCTTCCTTCCCCTAATCCACACATTCATAAACAAGAAAAATGTTCATTAAACTCTTGTCCTCATGCGTATGTTCTCTAGGGACTCTCCATACTTGGTTGCACAATAGATGATTGCTGCATTATCATCCTTTTCCAACTCTAGTAGAACATCAAATACCTACTACTCATCATTTTCTCTCAACTCCCTTGCATGGATATTTAGATTCACCTCCTCTTCGTAGAAGATTTCCTCAATATCTTCTCTTTTGACGCATGCATGGTGTAATATGTAGAACATTCAATGTACATAGATCCAACTTTAGGATACTCTTCAAACACTTTAAAATGCATTTAAGATGTATTTTGATGATGATGATCCACTTGATGGACAACCTATAATTTTTTTCTATTTTGTATATTCCATTGGAATTCCTATGCATCGTCTTATTTATGTAAAATGTTTTAATGACATTGAATGATAAAACTACATTTCATGGTATTATATGTATAATTTATATTCATTTTTTTTTGTATTTTTAATATAGTACTATGTTGTAGTCATAAAAAAAAGCTATCTCTTTTTATCCGCATTTTATTTATGTGATTGTTATATTTTTAATTATATATGAGAGTTCCTTAAAAAGTTTAAAGCACATGCTTCTGTTTATTTCATTCTTTCAATAAGCTAAAATACATGTTTCTCTTTCTTTCATTGTTTCAATAATTTACACGATACAATGAAAAGCATTACAATTTTCCTTGTGCTAATTTTATTTATTTCATTGTTTCAATAATTTACACAATACAATGAAAAGCATTACAATTTTTCTTATGCTAATTTTAGTTATAAATTAGCACATTATAGTCTTCCTTTCATAGAATAGTTGTACCAATTTTGGTTATAAATTAACCAACTCTCCTCAATATTTCCAAATTTCTCCAGCTTTAAAATCCTATATTAAAAGCTCAACTAAATAAGCCTTTGACATATAATTTAAATAAATAAACACTTTTCTTATGCCTCAAATTCCATACAATAAATAAAAATATGTTTCATTTTCTAGAATTGGATGATGTGGTAGCTTATGCTTTGCAACACTCAGTCTGAAATATTTCGCTTTCATGTATTTTTATATTGTCATTAATAGATTGTTTTATGAATGGCAAGGTTTGGTTACCTTATTTGAATTTTACTTTGCTTGATTTCATATAATGATATTTTTCTCATATATTCAGGCACGCCAAGAGATCTTCTGTAAATTGGTTGACTTAATTGGTATCGCATCCATCATAGAGGTATTTCTTTATCTCTGGTAACATGAATGGATATGCCAGATAGGGAAAATTGTACATAGCTCTCTGGAATTAGTTTATCATAAATACTAGTTACTGGTAAGTTTTAATAGTAATAATTATGTATTTTGTAGATTGTTATCCATCATAAATTTGTTTAAATATCATCATTGTCAAGCAATAACAACTTCCTAAAGGGTGCTAGCTCAATGGTATAGCACCTGCCTAATTATAGGCAGGAGGTTGGTGGTTCGATTCCTCCGTGCCCTATCATAAATTTGTGACTACAAAAACAACTAAATTCACATATATACAACTATTAGTAGCTAATTTCCCATATCTTAGTCATATTTAGCTTAGTCATTAATAAGTTATCATCTAGTAGTTTATTTAGTCGTATATTTGGTCATTAATTGTTGCAATCAGTGACTAAATCTGTGACTAAATCATTGACTATCAATCACTAAATCAGTGTCTATCAATGACTAATAAGTCAAGCTATTAATGACTAAGTGAAATACGAGTAGCTATAAGATAGTGGAAATTAGCTACTATTAGTCACCGACTCAAAAATAGTCCTTTATAGCCTGATTTTAGTCATTTCTTTAGTCATTAATTTCTCATTTTGTACTAGTGACACCACTATCCACCAGCCATGTCCCAACACTAATGGTAATGGATTCAGATAGATGTGAGGCAAGATGGTAGTCCTTCCTTGTCTCCTTATCAGTAGAAAAATTCTTTCTTGTAGGTTCATCTTCCGTAGCAGTAGAAGCATAAAACATACCCTTGAACTTTCATCTTTTCTAAATGCATGACAGTCTCTTATAAAGTGACCCTTCTACTACAGTTGAAGCATTTAACTTTAGAGTTATCAAAGTTATTGTTGTATTCTTTTTCCTTTTGATGATGAAACTTCTTCAGAGAAAAATATTTTTTTCCTCTCTTCTCTCATGTTGTAAACGTAAGGTTCTCTTCTTTGGAGGAAGCATTTTTGCTTTGAATTCACCCTTGTTCTTGTATAAAATCATGTCATGGTCTTTCAAATTTTGGTTTCATTTATCTACCAATTATAGCGGCCAAGAATGTCTCCCATGAATATGGAAGACCATTGAAAACAACCTGTATGAGATCATCATCATCGACAGTTACCCCAATACTCAAGATTTGATCTCTTACTTGAGAGATCGTTGTGAAGAAGGAAGAAACAGTCTCATCCTTCTCCATCTTCAAATTATGAAGTTTTTTCTTCAAGGCTCTCTTCTAACTAGGAGCCTTCTTCTCATAAATCTTGGTCAAATTTTCAAAGCACTCCTTTGCAATCTTCAATGGAGTAATAACCGACATCAAATTGTCTTTTACAGAATCATAAATGATTCTCTTTTCTTTGGCGTGATTCTTCTTGAAAATAGTGTGTCCAACATTTGTAGTAGGCTCTTCAACAACATTGGATGTGTATCCATTCAGATCATGATATTTTGGGATATTTAGAATCATGTCCTTCAAAATATTGAAGTTCGAATTTCCTTCAATTATGTCTTTTGGTTTTACTGAGATTGAAGACATTATTCATCAAGTACTATGCTCAAATTATACCACTCAGGATCAATTAGGCTCAAGCTATACTGCAAAACTTGGCTCTTTCACACCCACGCTCTAATACCATGTTAATTTATTATCTTAATGGTAGAATTATTGTTGTACATGAAAACAATGAATAATCATAAGCATAAACATTCATAGATGACATGGAATTTACCATGGGGAAACCCTCTATAAATTGAGGGAGAAAACCCTACCAAAATCTTCCTTAGTATATTGATGGATAGTAGAGAATGTATTTACAATGAAAATATCACATCAAGCACCCCTGGTGCAATATCAGAGAGAAATACAAATAACCCTAGGTGCAATATCAAAGCAAGAGAGAAGATAGATGAAGAGAAGAACCTAGTAGTATATCCAGCACCAAAATCAATCTGTTGTCGTTGGTCACATACACAAAATAGAGAATGCCTTCAAGAGAGAATTCACTCTTCAAATTGATCTCATCAAATCCTGCATAATAAGTGCACAATCCTTCTCATTCTTGGCTCATATCTTTGTCTTTTGACTTCAGGATGAACTTTCCCTTCGACTGGATGCTAGAACACTTAGTTAGGTTGCTAACTCAAGTGTCATCTTTTAGTTTAACTCAAGTTTTGTCATGCAAACACTTAGATAATTAGATCTTCTTTGTTAACACTTAGTTAACTCTTTTAATTGAAGTATTTCTTGTTAACATCACTGGAGTGAACAATTCGAGTTCTCTCTTATTCGTCTTACTTGTCTTATCTACATGGTCCACTTGTGCCAATTTTAATTTAATTATGATATCAGATATACTAAGGATATTTTTCTAATGATGTGATCATCTCATTCTACTATCGTTCCAGGTGTTCATATTCTAAATTAATTCACTCTAGAGGTGGTCGATCTCTAGAGGAGACTTAATAGCTTATCATCTCTAAGACCATGGTTAGTAGTACATCACACAGCATTCATGCTTCAACTTGCAAAGAAATACCGCAACACATGGGGCACCACCTCAACACCCGAGGATCTATCTTGACTCACAATACCTTAGTATTGACAAACAAGGCCTTACAACACCATCACTTTGCATGCAAAACACTTTCCTCAACACATGAGGCTTAACCTTTACACATAAGGCTTAGTCTTTCTTGATTCCAACTCAATATTCTCTTCCAAGTTTCTCGAGTCCAACTTGGGCTCCCTAAGGCACTACCTCGACACGTGAGGATCAATCATTGTGCACAATATTGACTTGGAGAACGACTCATGATGTTATAACTTTAATATTTTTGGGCCTTAGTGGAAAATATTTGATGTCATTTGTATGTCTTTCATAATAAGAATGGGTATTAGATCCTGTATCATGTCTAGGAAAGGAAAATAAGGGCCTTACTCCCAAAACAAAGATTTTGTATGTCAATGGCCATAAACATGGCCTCAAACCACCACAAACATCATCTCTTAGGGATCTCCACCGTCCGACGAAGTCTTTAGTTCCATTAGTATCTTTTGGGCCTCTTTGGGGGTTCTTTGGTGCCATTATTTTATTTTTCACAATAAGAATGGGTCTTGAGGCCTATACCATGAATAGGGGAGGAAAATAAGGGCCTTGGGCCTAAAACAAAGATTTTTTAGATCAATGGTGATGAACAAGGCCTTGAACCGCCACATAGATCCTCTCTAGGAATATATGGCCTCTATAGGGATATTTGGAGCCATTAGTATTTTTTGGGCCTTTATAGGGTATCTTTGGATCCATTAGTATGTTTTACACAATAAACTAGTTCTCATGGCCTATATTGTATCCAAGGGAGAAAAATAAAAGCCTCATTCCCAAAAAAAATATTCTTGAGCTCAATGGCTATGAACAAGACCTTGAACCACCACACAGATCCAATCTAGAGATCTTTGGCCTTCAAAGGGATGTTTGGAACCATTGGTATCTTTTTCACGTATGTGGGGGATCTTTGGCCCCCATAATTATGTTTTTCACAATAAAAATGGGTCTTGGGACCTACACTATGTCCAAAGGAGGAAAACAAGGGCCTCATGCTCAAAATGAGTTTTCTTGAGTTCAATGTCCATAAACAAGGCCTCGAGTCACCACCCAAATCTTAAGGGGTTTATGGCCTCCAAGTGATATGGGAACCAAAAATATTTTTATTGCAACATATATGGAACTAAGGGCCTTTACCATGCCTAGGGAAGTAAAACAAGGGCCAGAACCCTAAACAAATATTTTTATGCTCAATGGCCATAAAAAGGGCTTTGACTGGAATATGGGCACTATTAGCATGTTCTACATAGTAAGAATGGGTAGTGTGACCTCAACCATGGCCAAGGGAGGAAAACATGGGCCTCATGTCCTAAACAAATATTTATTTTGCTCAATAGCCATGAAAAAGGCATCTAGTTGGAAATATGGGTACCATTAGTATCATTTGAACAAAAATAATGGGTATAAGACCCAGACAATGGTTGCGGGAAGAGAAAAAATTCCTTGGTACCTAAAACAACCTTATTGAGTTTAATGGCCACGAACAAGCCCTTGAACCACCACATATATTTTTTCTAATGGCTCTCTAACCTCTAGGGGTTCTCTAGCACCATGGATACATTTTGCATCTCTATAGGAGATCTTTGGTTCCATTAGCATATTCTGCACAACAAGAATGGATCGTGGTGCCTACACAATGGCCAGGGGAGGGGAAAAATGGTTAGCCACAAAATGAAACTTTTGCATGTCAATGGCCATGAACATAGCCTCAAACCACCACACATATCCTCTCTATGGTATCTCTAGCTCAAGGGGGATATTTGGCACCACTAAGATGTTTTGAGCCTCTATGGAGGATGTTTGGCACCAATTGTATGTTTTAAACAATAAAAAATGGTCTCAAGGCCTAAAACATGACCAAGGGAGTAAAAAAAATCCTTAGGCCCAAATCAAAGCATCCCAAAATCAATAACTATGAATAAATCCTCAAATGATCACATAGATCCTATCTAAGGGATCTATGGTCTATGGGTGGGATATGGACACCATTAGGAGTTTTTTTTGCAGAAATATGGGAGTCAAGGCATGTACCATGGCCTAAAGTAAAAAAAATAGGGCATTATGCCCCAAACAAATATTTATTGTACTCAAAGGACATGAGCAAGGCCTCCCATTGGAAATATGGAACCATTAGTATGGTTTTCACAATAAGAATGGGTCTTGAGGCAAATTCCATGGTCAAAGTAGGATAATGAGGGCCTTATGCCCTAAATAAATAATCTTTGGCTTAATAACCATGAACAATTCCTCTAATAACAACAAAATCCCTCTAAGGGATCTCTAATCCCCATGTGGGTTATAGGTGCTAGTCCTATCTTTTAAGAACCACATTTCAGTCTCCATACGTCCAAGTTGGACCTCAATTTCAATAGGAGGTTTGTTGGACCTTATAATGCACTTGGATCCTTGAACATGGATAGGGAAGGTACATAAGTTTGTAAAGTCCTATTTTAATCTTCTCAAGATCAAGCTTCATGTAGTAGTTCTTGAAAAAACACACAAGACCTTTGTAGGGGATCTTTTGCCTTTTTAATGGATATGTTGCCTTTGTAGGGGATATTTTGCCTTCATGGGGGGCCTTTGGTGCTACAAGTATGTTTTGAACAATAAAAATGGGTCTTAGGGCCTATAACATGGCACTGGAGGAAAATAAGTGCCTTAGGCCTAAAAAATCCTCTCAATCTCAATGACCACAATCAAGACCTTCACATAGAAATCCTCACTAAGGGATATATAACCTCCATGTAGGATATGGGTGCCATTAGGAATTTTTCGCAACAGATATTAGACTCAAGGCTTTTACAATGGCTAGGGGAAGAAAATAAGGGCCTTATTCCCTAAATGAAGTTCCTATACTCAACAACCATGAACAAGGCCTTGAAGTTCTAAATTTTTTATGACCTTTTGCAAGTTTTGAGCACTATAGTTGGGTGTTGAGACCTATGCATTAGACATCAGTGCCATTAGGTGGTTTTGTGAACCATGTAATGCACTCAAGGAATTAAACATGGTTGGGGAAGGAACATGATGTTCTAAGTCCCTATATGAATCTTATTAGGATCAATCTTCATGTATTAGCCCTAAAACAACTAAACAATACCTTTGCAGAAGATATTTGATCTCTGTGGGGTGATCTTTATCTCCATTAGTATATTTCACATGATAAAAATAGGTTTCAAGGCCTATACCATAGTTAGGGGAAGAAAACAAAAGTCTTAGGCCAAAAATGAAGCTTCTAGATCTCTATGACCATTAACAAGGGTTTGAAGAACCACATGAATCCTCTTTAAGAGATTTATAGCAGCTAGGAAGAATATGGGCACCAATAGGATTTTTATCACAACACATTTGGGAATTAGGGGCTATACCATGATCAAGGGAGGAAAACAATGGACTGAGTCCCAAAAAAAAAAATTATGCTCAATGCCATAAGAAAGGAATATGACTAAGAACATGAGCACCATTAGTATGTTTTGCACAATAAGAATGGGTCTAACCTCTAACATGTTTGGGGGAGGATAACCAGGCCCTTATGCCATTACAAAATGTTGGAATACTTAATCCTTTAGGGTTAGTATTATTGTATTTACTATTCACATGAATACCAAGAGTCACAATCAGAGACGCCTTGAAATATGACACCAAGGGTCACTCTCCATGTATTTATATGTACGTATCTTAATGAGAAAATTAATCTCACCATTATCAATCTATCACCCTGTGTGATTGGATTTGTGTTATTCAATTGTCTATTTGCCCTATTGGGCACATAATAGTGGTATTAGAGCACAAGGCTCTCCTCGGTCATATCCCATCAATCTAGCCTATGTACTGAACGCTTTAATTATGATTATCATTCTGCTTGTACAATATCATGAACGAGATGTGAACTAGGCACTGTTTCCTTTCAAGTATGATCCCTCTAGTGCCGCATGAGTCCCTTTCCACTATTGAGTGAGAGATGTTACAATTGTGTTTCACTTCCTCTCTGTGTGATTTTGGCATATCTTGATGAATATGATTGTCATTGATGACAATACATTAATGACAAAGGTCAAATTGGTAACAATGAAGGACATGGAGACAATGTTATGGAGAAAGAAAAGGATGTGGACATGACTTGATGATGATATGGAAAAGAACGATAAGGCAAAGGACAATGACATGAAGAACACACACGTTGACATCACTAGGACAATGAAGGACATGACATTGGATGGCTAAGGTGAATAGGAAGCATGGATACAAGGACATGGAAGACAAACATGACAAGTGGTGATATGGACAAGACAATGAAAAATAACATGCAGTGATGACATGGACAAAGGAAAAATGAATGGAAGCATGATGGAAGAGTTGATGACATGGACAAAGGAAAAATGAATGGAAGCATGATGGAAGAGTTGATGACATGGAAACTAGTGACAAATGGTAGTTTGAGCATTGGAAGTCATGAATAGCATGAATAGACAAA
This sequence comes from Pseudotsuga menziesii, assembly GCA_001517045.1. Lineage (NCBI taxonomy): Eukaryota > Viridiplantae > Streptophyta > Pinopsida > Pinales > Pinaceae > Pseudotsuga > Pseudotsuga menziesii. Next base: position 504,818 of record LPNX010345158.1, read on the forward strand.
TGACCCATTCTATGGTCATTTGTTCATGTGATGGAGCCATGAATACCACACTCGTGTGGATGGACATATGCTTGATTGAGGAGGGTTGTGTATCTATTGTTCATCTATCGCACCATTATTTCACATATCCAAGCATTGGTTCATTTAGCATAGATTCATATCAACATATTCAGATCGCAGTAGGAGACTTGATGCATAAACAGATCTACCAACATAACATTATTCAAAACATGGAAGCATCACATCATTCAGATAACAACATCATAATTCAGTATCCATCCATTCACATCACACAATGGAAAGCAGGAAAACAGAAAGAAGTAAAAGACACAGTGCTTCCATCAAATATTCGTCATGTCTTATTAACTTCACTTCAAAACATAGGTTCTCAAAATAGTTCCACAATTCAACTCTCTCATCAAAAAAAGATCATAGATGCATTGTCTAAGTACACAAAAGATGATCTCTCCAAAAGTATAACACTCCAAGGATCCAAAGATAGGATCCAAGATGATCCAACATTTACAATCCTATATCTACTTATAGGCTTGTGCCTTTACATTGTGGTCCACTTAGATCAACTTCCTAACTACTTGGACCAAAAACTACAAAATATTGACCAAGATTTATAAAATATGACCAAAATATGCAAAATATGGCCAAACTATGACCGAACTGCCTTACGTTCCATCTCCCGCCTTGCGCATCAACTTTGACCTTGTGCATCATCCTTGATGCTACGCAACTAACTATCTCCAAAACTGCCTACCAACAAGCCCTCAACACAATCTTGTGGCTCGCCCTCGAGCCACGTCAGCTGGAAGCATTGTACTTTGTTGTCTTGATTCTGAAATCCTCATACTACTGCTTTACTTCTTCCACCTGAACCTTCAAACTGACATTGATGTCTGTGCAATCTACCACATCCTAATTTGATGGATGATCCATGATCCTAGCGATGACTTCCTCTAACTGTCCTGCACCATCTGAAGTGCATCTACTACCTTAAGCGCCAGTTGCGTGTCGATATCCTGGAATTCATCCAGCTGCGTTGTTCGACACTCTTGCCTTTCCCTTTCCTTGTAGGCGCGCTACTCCAAAGCCCTTAGCCTCACCGCTTTAGTTACCTGAAGTGCGAGATTCATTACTTGAAGCGACGTCCTTAGTGCAGCTAACTGACCTCCAGCTACTCCAGAGCCCTTAGCCTTGCCACTTTAGTTACCTGAAGTGCGAGATTCATTGCTTGAAGCGACGTCCTTAGTGCAACTAATTGACCTCCAGCTTCCCACAATTATGTGTTGAGTTTCTCCAACTTCTCATCCTGGACCACGCTTCCCAAAAACTATGTGGTGGCATCAGTTATGGCTTTAGCTTCTTTTTCTCGATCTTCATGTTGTGTTTTTGCATATTCGATGGCACTTTTGCATGCATCAACTACCTCTGGCATCGTGCAGGGGTTCAATAGTACCTGCAAATCCACAATGTCTTTCTTGAATCCTACAACAATCTGGCCTAACTTCTATGCTTTAGTTGGGGCATCCAGGTCCTCCTCCACAACTGGGACTTCTTGATACACGTCAGCAACTACTTTCTCCAACTTTTCCCTCCTATCCCATAGTTGTGACTTCTTGATGATGAGTCGGTCCTGCTCCTTCTTCAACTCCACAATTTTTATCTTTGTTACTTCCTCCCGCTGTTACGACCTCAAAAGTTGATCGTCGATGATCTGTTCTTGGTCGACCAACTCTTGACTTCTAACCCTCTACAACTGGACCAATGTCTAAGTTGGCAGTTCATTGATATCCAACAAGAGCTCCTGAAACTATTGGAGTGAGGCATTGACTTCCTCATTGTTTGTCTCAATCGCACGCGACAGAATCTATACATTCCAGATCTGCTTCCCTGTGCTTATCTCTCCTTCCTTCTGCAAAATGTTTTCCTCGAGCATCCTTTGTAAAATGGCATCAATTAACGAACTCAAGCAATTGTTTACCTTCCCAAAGCCTTCAACAGTCTGCTTCTTCAACTGATCTTCAGTTGTAGTAGTTGTCGTTGTGATAGCCACAATAATACGGTCCACCAGTGAATCTTCCATTGGATCTGTGTCGTTGGCTTCACCCTGTTCCTGCCTTCTCTTTGTTCTAGTCTCCTCAAATAGTTATTCTGCCTCTGAATCTGTTGGGCCTCAACGATTCCTCTCGTGACTCCCAGTCGCTGTCATGGACCGACGCCAGTTCTACGAGCGCATATGTTGGAGGACCTGCCTCGTCATCTGATAATTCTTTTGGACTCACTAGCGCTTTCCATTCCATCGTCCGCTCATCCACTATGGATTCCAACTCCTCTTCTTCCAGCTTGTATTGTATCGCTAACCATTGCTTCTAAGGTTCCCACCATGCTTATATGTGGATAGCATGCAGGACAATAGCGAATTGAACGACTCATCGATACTTCGCCACTACTATCTCTATGAGCCGCAGAACCTTCACGGTTTCTTCCTATAAGGCTTCCCAATACAGCCAAAACTGTATGGCACAGTCCTTCAGCTTGTCTTCCTGGCTCGGGTACCAGAGGTTCTGGTATCTCACACCCTTGCAGACTTGGGTGGCCGCAATGTCCATCCCTTGGTAGTCCTCTAGCTCCATCCATGCATCTAACGCAATCAAGATGAGAAACCAACTATATGTGAATGTGTGTTTTCCTGCTTGCACAATCATAGCATCCTCAGTCAACTAGTTCAACAGAAACAGCGACCAGTTCATTTGCACTCCTGCATCACACTCCTCAACACAAGAAATTACCCCCGAGGTGCACTGGTTCAGCTGATTCTTTCACACTACTTTTCTACTAAGAATCCTCGTTATAATGTGCACAGGCCGCTCATTAATGTTGTCCACCACATATGTGCATCCGTCATACTCTAAGTCATACTTCTTCTTAAGCTTGGAGATCAATTGCTTGTCATTGTCTTTTCCCTAGAAGTATTACGACAAGCCGGGCCCCTGCTTGGGTAACCTCGTGATCTCTGAAATCAACTCTATGGTGACTGGCACCGGCTGGTCCAACCACAAGCATCCTCCATGGAAGCATGCCAAGAGTTGCTTGGCCCATGTATTTTCTTTCGTCAGTCTCCCAAAATGGGGCATGTGAATCGGGCCTAAAATCCCTGACTTGTCAAATCCCAACGCCCACTCATGCAGAGTGTGTACTGTGGGATACTCCTCTAGTCCGGTCCTTTCCTCAGATGGCTCCGTAGTACAGTCAGTGAAGGTGAGCAAATCGTTGTCCTCATACTTCATCTTTACTAAACAAGGTGCAAACTCAAGCGTGTACTTCATTCCTTTCAGAATCGCGACCATTTTGATGGGGTATCTCTGATTCTTCGTGGGATTCCATTCATTGGCACCAACTTTGCACAGGGGAACATACCCAGGGATGTCTACTGCTGTCACCCCTTCCCTCGTCGTGGTTTCCTTAGTTTCCTCTGTATCCTCTCTCGTTGAACTCCTTATGTTTCTCTTCTTCTGCTGTGGATACTTGTGTCTATTGGCCCCTCTCTTCTTCCTTGTGATTGGTGATGAACCCATTGGCATACTTGCTACTTATTCCTCAATCGAGACATCGATGACTGGTGAATCCTTAGCACTCTCACTCAAAATATATTGTGGCGCTACCCGCTGCATTAGTCACAAGTGCTCTCTAACTCAATCTAACTCAACCTACAACTCACTCACAACTCTGCAAGTGAACTCTATGATTCAATCTCTTCAATTCACTCTCTACAACTCAATTCTTCACAATAGTGACTTCAACTCGCAAGACGCTGATCTTATAGCATGGGATCAACCATGTGAACTATTTCCCACTCATGATGACCAAATCCTTCATCTATTTCCTGAATCTGATGTCGATCCTTCCAATCTAACGATCAGATCCATCATTAATGTGCATCTCGTCCAAGAGTGTCGCCAGTTAACTAGTTTAACCACTGCATTTATTGTCGATTTGAATCTATCATGTCCCTGCAGACATCGTGGCACGATTCCCTAACTGCGATGTTCACACCTCTACTTGCGCAACCACCTGCTCCTAGTGCTCCATCCTCCTAACTACTACCTTATGAAAAAACAAATATTCTTTTCATGCACAATGCCTCAAGCATCACGTAGCATCAGGCCCATCTTGTAGGGATTCAGCCTTCTACCATTCACTAACTTCGGAAGCATTGTACCATCTAGTTATTGCAGCTATACTGCGCCTCCCTTAGTAATGAAATTGATAATGTAAGGACCCAGCCAATGCATTTGCAACTTACTTGGATGTTTGGCGAACTTGCCGTTTTAAAATAACACCAGGTATCCTTGCTGAAAGTGTTTGTTCTTAATGTGTCAATCATACCAAGATCTTTTTCAATCCTTCTCAACACACTGATGAAATCCCGCGACAAAGAGGTATTCCTCTAGTTGCATCAACTGATCCAGGATTTCTTTTAATGCTCCTTTGTCGTCCATCTTTGTCGTTGCTGCAATGCGTAAACTCGAAACAATGTACTCCATTGGCATGACTGCCTCTTTCCCACACACCAACTTGACAGGTGTCTTCCCTGTCAACCTTTTGCAGGTAATGTGATACGTCCATAAGACTGTCATAATATTCAAATCCCAGACATCACGGTTTGCGTTGCAAATATTCATGAGCACATGATCCAACACCGTATTGAACGCTTCAACTGTCCCATTCACTTGTGGATGATAAGGGCTACTCTTCTTGTGCTGTATCTTAATTTCATCTATCAGCGCACTGATGGTGCGATTGATGAAGTGACTCCCTTGATCGCTCATCAATATATTTGGACAATCAAAATGAGTGACAACATTATCAAACAGGAACATTGTTGTTGTCATAGCGGTGCAATCTACAACTGGCATGACCTCTTCCCATCTTGTCAAATAATCCGCCGATGTAATGATATACTGCACACCAGCTCTCTTCCCAGGTGGGTTGATTGGTCCCACAAAGTCCACTACCCATTTATCAAATGGTTGCAGCGTCACCTGAGGCACTAGTGGCATCTCATCCATTCTTGATGGTTTCCCAGTCCTTTGACAAACATCACAAGTCCTTTCATAGTCTGCCTTATCTCCATTGAGAGTTGGCCAACAAATCCCTACACAGAATACCTTTCTGGAAGTAGTGCGACCTTTGTAGTGTCCACTTGCAAATCCCGCATGTGCGTCCGCCAACACCTACTCATGTTCATGCAGTAGGACACAACGTCGTAGGATCTTGTCAAGTCCCATCTTATAGATTTCTCCAAAAATCAATTGGAAATCTACATCCCGAACAACTAAATGCTTCTTCTCATTTGTACTGAGCCCTTCTGGTGTTGTTCCCGCCGACAAAAATAGAAATATTTTCTCATAGTAATCGTCAACCATTCCAAACCTGAATAGTTGCGCATTAGGTAACCCATCTTCAATGTTCGGTGGTTCTTTTCTTGTCTCTATTCACGACAAGTGGTGAGGTCCTGCATTCAAGCAACCTAGCTTCACAATTATCTCGAAATCAAACTCTTAGAAGAGGAGTAACCATAGGCATATCTTCCCCCCCAACACTAGCTTATTCACCAGGTATTTCAACACAGAGTGATCCGTGAACATCTTGAAATGGCCTCCCAACATATAGTGTTGAAACTTCTTCAATGCGTAGACCATTGCCAATCCTTCTCTCTCTATCATAGTATAATTATTCGCTGCAGATGACAGCTTCCAACTGGAAAAAGAAATTAGATTATCAATATCTCCTTCACTTGGTTGCACTAGCACCACTCCCATCGCAGTTGACGATGCATCAACATGGACATGGAACTCCTTTGTCCAATCAGGAAAAACCAATATTGGTATTGTAGCCATCTTCATCTTCAAGGTGTTGAAACTTCCTTGACACTCTTGAATCCATGTGAACTGTGCATCCTTCTTCATAGACTTCTCCATAGGTTATGTGATCGTGGCATACCCTTTGATGAACTTGCGATAATATCTTGTATGGCCTAACATCGCTCTAAGTTCCTTTACATATGTCGGTGGTGGAAAGTTCAGAATCAACTCAATCTTAGCTAGATCGACCCACAGTCCTTCATTACATACAATGTTCACTAGAAACATCCCAAAAGGTACACAGAATATGCATTTCTTTGAATTCAACGCAATGTGATGTTCTCGACATCTCTCCAACATTAGTCGCAGATTTGTGAGATGATCCTTTATCAGTCCGCAAATCATCTAGTCATCCATGTATACTGCTAAAAACTTCTGAATAAAATCCTTGAACACAACGAATACGATTCTGTAGAATATCACAGGCTCATTCTTTATTCCAAATGGCATCATTATGTACTGATAACATCCCCATTCAGTCACAAATTTTGTCTTATGGAGATCCTCTATTGCAATCTTGATTTGATGATACTAGAAAAGCCATTTGTAAATGAATAGATATCTTGACCGCCTACTCCTTCCAACACTTCATCAGTAAATGGTGTCGGGAACAGATCATGAAGGCATGCGTCATTCAAGTTTTTGAGATCAACACAAATCCAAACCTCGCCTTTCTTCTTATCTTGCACTACCATAGGACTGATCCATTCTGATTCTTCAACTAGTTTGATGATTCCTACATCCAGCATCTTGTCGAGCTCATCCTTTACTCTTTCCTTGTATCGTGGATTCATACAATACATACGCCATCGCACTGGCTTCGCATCTGGCTTTAGAGGGATTTTCATCTCTCCCAAATCTCCCAGTATCCCCTTCATTTCAAAAAAATTTGTCAAAAACAAGTCTTGAAACTCATGCAACAAATCGATTTTCTCCATCGTTTCTTCATCCCAGTAGTCTCCAATATTCAAAAACTTTGGGTTCTCTTCTGTACCAATGTTAACCTTATGAATCTTCAATGGTTGATTAAATTTATCTGTCGTATCTTAGGCACTACGATATCCCGACTTCCTTCTGTCTCTGGAATGTTGATTTCCCTTGGAACATCATCGTCCTCATGCCCTCCTGTCACATTATAACACTCCATCATTGATTGCATCATTGGTTGTTCATGTGGTTCCACAAGATATGTGACTGGAACAACATCGTAGATATGTTGTAGTGCACTGTGAATGACTGAATCAACATAAGCAAAACTGAAGGTGTGAATGAAACAACTCGACAACTCCTCCCATGTCGTGATCTCTCTGCGCAGCTCAGCTGATACATACCACTGTCATGGAATTTCATCCAAGGTATGCACAAATGAAAGTACCCACTCATCCTTGGGCCACAACACCCACATGGTCTGGCATGCAATCAGATGACCGATGGGATCATTCCTCCCATCATACCCCTCTGCTTGGTAATGTTCTGCTTCGCTGAAGCGAAATTCCTTCAACCTTCAGCACTGTGACCATCCATTGGTTGACTTCTTGTGTGTCTCCCACCAACATGCTGGAGTATCCTTCAATGCTTCATCCAATGCCAACAACCTCTGTGGTCCTAACACCTTATCTTCAAATTCAACAAGAAATTCAGATAGCTCAAGCAGTCCCTCATAGGTTGGTAGCTCAACAATATCTGTTGCAACTCGGCACAATGACTGAGTGATTAAACCACACTTCTAAATTGATTCCTCGTGCATCTTATTCTTACAATTCTCCAAGGCATCATCAGAATCCAAAGATGCAGATCTAGAACTTCGCCAACCCAACTTGCCATCAATAGTAGGTTGGATATAGTCTTTTGAGATGTTGTACGCATGATCCCATCCTCCTACAACTTCTTCCTTAACTGGCTCAACGTACCTTCTTCCTTCATTTGGATCCATCGGATTTATGACTGATGTCGCGGTTCCCAAAGGTCATTATGCACTTCTTAAAATTGATCACCGCCAAACTGTCAATGGCCCATCCACTCCCCAGCAGTGCAGTATATGAACTTCTGCCATCAACAACCTCAATCACATCAAAGTCCGTGTAAGTCTTCATTCCTTTAACTTCCACTGCTAGATGCGGAATGCGCTCAATCGATGTCAACTTGTCCTAATTAGCCAGGTGCAGCGACACATGGGTCCAAAGTAGCTGTGGGCTACCCATCTTCTACCATGTCTGCTTCGTTAGAATGTTAACGTCCGAGCCTAGATCCATAATAATTGAATCTACCTCGTAATCCCCAATCTAAATGTTCATTCTCATCTCTTTCCTCATTTTTCTCTTGTACAAGGAGTTCACAGCAGACTCCCTCCGCCCTTTCTCTGGTCGATGCAGCAAACTCGAAATATCGGCGAGCGCGTCAGGGTCTTTTTCCAGTGATAGACAACTTTCAAAGAATTTTTTCACGGTACCATGTTGTCGCGATGGTCCTTCTACCAAAGTGGAATCAAAAACAGGTGTCATCTCATAAACAGGCAACTTACTCGGATCTCTTCTTATCACATCACATGCTTCAAAGAATGTGTCCCTCTCAGTGTCGACATCAAATTGTACCCTCTTCTTTCCAGCCAATCAGACTTGTGGAATTGGGCCATCATCTCCTATCGTCGCACCTCCACAACTGATTACAGCAACATTAGAATATTGAACTCTGGGTTCTATTGAGATCTTCACAACTCTTGGTCCTTGGTTCTAGTTTGGTGGCGAATTCACTAGATGGTTTGCTTTCTAATTTTCATTTTGGTTCTGATTCTGATTCTGGTTCTAGTTTTGGTTCTAGTTCTGCAACTACAGAATGTTCCTTGCTTGCCACTTTGTGATCAATGGCAAATAGTTCTCAATTGTATGATCCATAGCGATACAATAAGTACATTACGCTTGTAGTTTCAGTCAATCTCTCTGATAATTTCCCAATAATCCACAATTATAACATTGCACAAGTTTGTGACCTCGTCCAACTCCTCGACCAAAGCCTCCACCTCGTCCTCCTCGGAATCCTCTACAGAATCCTCCTTCCTGTTGATATTGTGGTTGGTTCAGCTGTTGTTGTTGTGGGGGATTCGGCTGCTATTGAATGTACTTCGGTTGGGTATACTACGGCTGAGTATATTGCAGATGGTGTGGAGCATATTGCATCTGGTTGTACTGTGGTGGCGATGGAGAAAACTATGGTTGTGGCTGCAGTACAAACTCTAGTTGTGGTTGTGGTACAAACTACGGTTGTGGTTGTGGTTGTACCACCTGCAGTGGATGCTGCGGTGGTGGTCTCTCCATCGTGCGATGGTCTTCTCCCTTCACATAGTACATTGCGTCCATCATCCTCTCTCGAAGTAAATCATATGCTCGACATTCCTTATCTTCATGCCCAACTGATCAACAAAACATGCAATACAAGTTCGTTGGCTTTGTGACCATCTTCTGCATAAACACACAATATTCATGTCGATGTCCATGAACTTGGTAGACGCAGCACCATGGCATGTTGCCATGACTCAATAGATTTGGAGCTCCTGAAAGCACGTAATTTTGAAAATATGGGCACTGATCCTTATGATTTCCTTCTGCATGACATCGAGTACACCAAATCTCCTCGCGATGCTCTCTTCCTTTTTTGATATCTTGAAATTGGATCGTCAGGTTCTCCAATTGTGTTTGAATCTGATTCATACCAACTCCATTCTCATCGACAGGTGAAGCTTCTAGCTTCATCACAATCTCTAGAGCCTCGCTCTGTGTCACAATCTTTTGTTACATCAAGGGCATTCTGATATGCGGTAGTAATGTCACAATGAACCATTCCTTGTGTTCCACATTACTCATTCCAAAGCTAACTTTCGTCATTAGTGTCTTGAATCGCTGATCAAAATCCCAAATTATCTTATTTGGATATTGCTTGATCTCCTTTAACTCTATGATATATTGCACTTCAGATTTATGCTTTCTGAATTCCTCAATCAATCATTTCCTGATCTCAGCCAAGGTCTTTGTTGGAGTCCCCGTGGGAACTTGTGTAAATTTCATGTACCAATCCAGTGCATGACCTCGAAATTTTTCACCAACTGACCTTTCTTAACATCATCATCCTGAACTTACTTTACCGTCCAAACTGCTTCACATAAAAACTAGTATTGCTCGAGATCCTTGGTCCTATTCCCCTAAAATAGAGGTAACTTTACATCATCGCCCGCCGTCCTAGGCCTTCTTCCTACGTTCATTGATTCACTACTATTAGAGTGTTGCTGACACGTTGGACAACTTGGTAGTGAGCTCGTATTTCTTCGTGAGTGTGGCGCAGTTAGCGGAGGTGTGGGTACGCTGTTTCTCTGGGTTGGTCTTTCCTTGAGCTCGGGCGTAGCCTGGTCGTCTCCTTCATCGTTGTAGGGTGGCTTCGTCCCTTGTGATATTCTCTCATAACCTCTTGTCTCGGTCACATCAAGACTATTTCCTATCCTCTGCCTTTTCTCTTGTTGAAACCTTACTCCACTTCGCAGAAGACCACTTCCTTCCTCAACTTCCCTCACAGTCTCGTTGTAACTCCCATCCATCTACCCCGTATCATTCCATCCAACCCTCGTCTTTGCAATACCCGTAGCTTCTGCACACCAATGCTCTACTCTTCAGAGTTCATCTTCAATATGTCTTTTTCACATATGAGCATTTTAATTGAAAGTTGCAACGATAACAGAAACCTACCTCTTAGTCCTTTGAAGAACTCCCTCTCTGCGTCGCTGTAATATTTGGCTGTATCGACAGTGAGCTCAGTGATGTATCCTTCCAAGATGTTGTCAATCCAAAATTTGACAGCCCTTAACGCTCTGTTATATACCTCATGCAGTTGCTGGATCAATTATGGGGTCCAGCAAGTTGGTTCACCTCCTTGAAATTTTGTCTTCTGATAGGTCAATTGTGCCAACCACTCATACATGATGATAGGAAACGCAGAGAAAAAGTATTTGTGGAGATCAGAATACAGATACCTTCCCAGCCACTGTTCTTTTGTCAATCCAGGGTTCTAATTCTCCTTTGTGGCGAATTCCCAAGCCTTCTGATCGAACCAATCTTGAATCTCTAGTCTTGTCGAATGCCACAACATGTCCTCCTTCTCCTCGCACTATGGTCCCGACAACAGAACCATTTGTTGACACAGATCCGTCGACAGGGATTCACTCTCTGTGACACCCTTAACACAGCGATCTCCCTGAGCACCGACCCAGACAGGTTTTACGTTGTCCAACAACACCTATGGAGCATATGAGATCTCACCCAAGATGTTCAAGGGAGAACTGTCAAAACCACATTTCCGCAGTAAGGAGGGTTGCGCATCTACTATTCATTTATCGTGCCATTATTTCACTAATCCAAGCATTGCTTCATTTAGCACAAATTCATATCAATATCCATCATATCACATCAACATATTCAGATCGCAGCAAGAGACTCGATGCATAAACAGATCTACCAACATAACATTATTCAAAACATCGTACTTTAGTATCCATCCATTCATATCACATCGCAGAAAGCAGGAAAACATAAAGAAGTAAAAAGACACAGTGCTTCCATCAAATCTTTGTCATGTCATATTAACTTCGCATCAAAACACAGGTTCTCAAAACAGTTCCACAGTTCAGATCTCACATAAAAAACAAATCACAGATGCGTTCTCTAAGTACACAAAAGATGATCTCTCCAAAAGTATCACACTCCAAGGACCCAAAGATAATATCCAATATGATCTAACATTTACAATCCTAGATCTACTTATAGGCTTGAGCCTTTACATTGTGGAACACTTAGATTAACTTCCTAACTACTTTGACCAAAAACTACAAAATACCAACCAATATGACCAAAATATGCAAAATATGGCCAAACTATGACCGAAATTCCTTGCGTGTCATCTCCCATCTTTAGCCTCAACTTTGACCTTGCACATCATCATCGATGTTGCACAACTAACTATCTCCAAAATTCCCTGCCAACAAGAATCCTTTAATTGAGTAAAATAAATTTAATGATAAAAATATATGGGCATCAAGTCGGCTTCAAGTCAAAATAAAATTAAAAACAAATATAATTTTTTATGATAGGTCGGCTCCAAAAATATGTTGGAAAATTAGTATAAACAGAGCCCTCATGCTCTCTCTTTTTTGGAGATGATTTTTTGGTAGAGAGGAAGTGATAGCTCTGAGTTTTTTCGGGTCTATATTCAATGAGGAAATTTGAAGCAAATCCGTTTTGTTGTTGTTTTCTTTTGCATTGAGTAGCCGTGATTTCCAATTGAAGATGTTGTGAATTGAAGCCCCAATTTCCAATTAAATACCAAGCCGTGAATTGAAGCCACGATTTCTGATTAAAAACTGCAGTGAATTGAAGACTACAGGAGCCACAGATGGAAGATGAGGAGACTAACAGTTTTGAGTAAGTTTTTATTTCTTAAGGACTGAAATGTAATTGTAATGTTTTGGGTTGGTTCATGACTCAGGAGGATAATTGAGGGCAACAATAGTAGAAAAGAAGTTTATTTTTAAGTCTTTTGTTTCTCTATTTTACGGGCAGCAACAAGGTTCATGGAACAAGTAAAGTCTATATGGTGGCATGGTATCAGAGTTTACTTTATATAACCTTGATGTGGGACATATCTCAGAAGATATGACAAGATAACAATGATCTTGAGCAGACTTTGATAAGCAGATTTTCATAAGCAAACTTTGATGAGCAGACTTACATGAGCAGACATTGATGATGACATGACATTAATAGACCTTTGACGTGTGGATAAAAAGCAATGAACTCTTGGTCAATGGAACAGCTGACTTGTCAATATTGATGCAGCCAGGATGCAGGATGTGGATAGGTTCGGTGGTAAGTAGCAGGAGCAGTAGGAGCAGCAAGAGCAGCATGGAAGAAGTTTTTGTATCTTTGATTTCTGGGTTAAACTGAGGCAACTAGGATGTTGGAATGAAGACATGATGTTGAATGAGGATATGATATGGTAATGGACAGAAAGATGATGTGGATAGATTGATGATATGATAGCAGTAACATACCTACAGCAGAATTTTATGAAGAGATTTGAAGGTTTGATAGTAGTTATCTAATTGATTACATGTGTGAGTAAATAATTCTTGTAGGTAACTACAAGTTGGGGTGTGTACCATTTTTCTGAGTTGGATCTGAGAAAAAGACCAAGTTGAGTCTTGGAATAGAAGTTGATGCTTTTGATTTAGTTGTAGCTAATAAACCTCATGGTTGTAGCCGGTTGAATCAAAATATAAAAAAATTGCAAAGCTTATCTTATGTCTCTAATTATGTGAATTGCTTGTGATGAATGACATGTTTAATGATTAGCTTTGCCTAGCTTAGTATGAATGATGATCTCTGCCTAAATGTTAAAGTGAAATGTAAATGATACATGTTAGGTTGAGAAGAAGTTGAAAATTTGGAATTAAGTGCTAGCTCACTGATTCACCCCTGTGAGCCATTGTGTCCAACATATCTCACATTTTTATTATTTCAATATTTTTTTAAAAGAGTGACCAAGACGTCGAGTCTCAGTAGAAACCCCATAATCTGAGTTGTGATATCAATCGTTGTGTGTCCAAGCAAGTTGTGCATGTGTGTTTCCTTTTGTGTGAGCTCTTCCCTTTTTTCTATGCTCATACTACCTATACATATTATGGGTATTGAACCTCAAAGAACCTAAGAACTGTCTAATGAACGAATATGCTTAATTGAAGATACGCGAAGAGGTGATGTAGACTTCCAAAATTCCTTAAGATTCGGAGTTTTTACAGATATGGTGGAGCTGCGACCTGCACCCTCCTCTAGGCTATTCTCCATCCCACCGAGCATGAGTCTGCATCTGAGCGATTATCGGTCGTGAGTCAAAAATAAGAAGTCTGTGAGGAAAGGCTTCAATGCTTTTCTCTGATACTCATTTGGCATAAATAGCCGTTGTATACAGTTTTAGATCATATAGTTTAGGACCGTAATTGACTAGTATAAGGAAAATTCTAACTACAAAAATACAATCAAATATTTACAGGGATTCTGGTGATCTAGTATATTTGTACAGCTAGCAGTAGAGACAAATTAGGAGCATGAATGCCAGAGAACCAATTTGGAAATAATTGCTCCCAATCGTCAACACTCCCCCTCAAGTTGGTGTGTAGATATCACTCATGCCAAGTTTGTCGAGACAGCCATTAAATGCTTGGTTTGACACTGCTTTGGTCAGCACATCAGCAAGATGGTCTTGAGATCGAACATGAGGAACTTCAATCAACTTTGCTTCTAGTTTCTCCTTGATAAAATGCCTATCAACCTCAACATGCTTAGTTCGATCATGTTGAACTGGATTATGGGAAATATCACATGCTGCCTTGTTATCACAGTATAACTTCATAGGACTAACTTGCTTCATATGTAAAGCTTGCAACAGATTTTTGATCCACAACAATTCATATATTGCCTTAGCCATTCCTCTGTATTCGGCCTCAGCACTAGATCTAGCAACTACCTCTTGTTTTTTACTTCGCCAAGTAACCAGATTTCCTCCTACAAACGTGAAGTAGCCCGATGTAGAACGTCTATCCTAACTTTGGGTTTCCCTCTTGTGACTCGATCGGGTAACATTTTTAAGTGAGTTTTAGATTCAGAATTTACCTGAGGCTCGGGCATGGAATTGGCTGGAGAAGACAATTGGTTAGCTGGTACAGCATGAGAGGAGGAAGACACTGACGGCACTTCCATTTGATCCTGAACCTCATTCTCCAAAAATTGTTGCCCATCTGGACAACCACCCCTATTAGTTACGGTGTCACTATCACTAGTTTCCAAATGGTCACATTCACCACTAGCGTCCAAATTATCACCACTTATAAGATCTAAGTCCAAAGGATGATGCAAAGTCTGCACTTCATCTCTATTCTCCCCCTGAAGTGGAGACTCGGAGGTAGAATAATACATATCGTTTTCATGAAAGACCACATCAAGGGTAACATAAATTTTATGAGAAGGGGGGTGATAACACCGATAACCTTTTTGATGCAAGGCATAGCCAACAAATACACACCGAAGGGCACGGGGTTCCAGCTTATTTCTCAAGGGTTTGTGAAGGTGCACAAAGGCTACAGACCCAAAAACTTTAGGGGACAGATTCGGTATGGTAGGGGCACTTACAGTATTATGGAGGACATCAAAGGGAGTCTGAAATTGTCGGGAACTAGAGGGTACACGGTTGATGAGTTAAGCTGCAACAGTAATGGCTTCTCCCCAATAACTGATAGGCATATGAGCCCCAAACAAGGAAGCATGAACAACTTCAAGAAGGTAACGATTTTTTCGCTCTACTACCCCGTTTTGTTGAGGGGAGTAAGTGCAAGTCGTCTGATGAACAATGCCATGTAAATTTAGGAACTGTTTCAAGTCTTGATTAACAAACTCTCCACCATTATCAGTACGAAGAACCTGAATATTAGATTGATATTGATTGGCTATTATTTTGTGAAATTGCTGAAACAGGGAACTAACTTCACTCTTTGATTTCATTAAACAAACCCAAGTCATGCAAGTATGATCATCAATAAATGAAACAAACCAACGTGCTCTACTCAAAGAAGAAGTATTTGCAAGCCCCCATACATCAGAGTGAATAACCATAAAAGGTGCAGGACTCTTATTCATACTAATGGGAAATGGGACACGGTGACTTTTAGCCAGTTCACAAATGTCACACTTAAAATCCGAAACATTTAATTGAGAAAAGAGCTTTGGAAACAATTTCTATAAATATCCAAAAGATACATGACCTAAACGCCTATGCCACAACCAGATTTCTGAATTATGATGTTTGTCAGACATATCAGCTGAAAAAACTTGAGCCAACTGATTTGAGCTTGCCAGCAGTAGATCAAGATAGTAGAGCTTCCCTCTCCTAGTACCATAACCAATTGTCTTCCGAGTCTGGATGTCCTTAAAAACACAAAAGTTAGGCCAAAATATGACAATACAGTTCAAAGTGAGGGTTATTTGAGCGACAGACAATAAGTTATGATTAAGAGAAGGAACAACCAGAACAGACTCCAAATTCAAATTTTGGGTAAGAGAAACTGAGACTTCTCCAACCACGGGAGAGGGAGCACCATTGGCTGTGGACACTATATGTTGCTCTGAGGATTTCATGGATTGAATATGGTTACTGTCAAAGGTCATGTGGTCTGTGGCACCAGAATCAATTATCCATTCACTATGACTAACAGAACTATGAAGAGCCTTACCAACGTTCCCAGAAGTAGCAATGAAAGAAGAGGCTTCCTCAGGAGTGCTGGTGTTGGTGGAGGGCTCAACCACAGCAATAAAAGCATGATGAGTTGACTTTGAATTTCGTTTGCGAGGTGCCTTGGCAGGATCCCGCCATTCTGGATACCCAATTAATTCATAGCAACGTGACTTTGTATGCCCGGTTTCTCCACAGTGGGTACAAATGTTCTGATTTTGCAGCTCCTATTTCATAGCTACGATTTTGTGATCCAAATGACCGATTTTGGTCAGTTGTGTGATTCGGCGGACCAGACGTTCGATCTGGTTTCAGATGTGTTTGTGATTGGTGAGGCTTTCCTCGATGAGCCACCATAGCAGCTGACTCGGGGTGTTCAGGTTCACCATTAAGTGCAGCTCAACGAACAGCATCACAGCGAACATATGCATAAGTTTCTTCAAGATCGAGTGTAGGATCTTTCCTGAGAATCTCACCTTGAATTTGTTCAAAGTCTGCATCTAGTCCATTCAAGAAGATATGCACCCGCAGTCTCTCAACGGATTTTTTATAGGCGACAACATCTTCAGGATCCTTCATGACAATCCTATCACGATGATCTAGTTCTTGGAAGATTTCTACCAGATCACCATAATAGGTGGAAAGAGGACAACCAACCTGTTTGGTGGAGAATGCCCGTTGATTCAGTGCAAAGAGTTGCACTTCGTCTGACCCATCATAGAAAGCTTTGGCAAGAGCAGTCCAGATTTCACGTGCAGTAGACAATCTAAGATAGCGCTTCATAATCTGCGGTGACATAGAAGTCAACAACCATCCTTTGACCTTTTGATTTTCAGCATACCACTTCGCATAGGAAGCATCAGTAACCTGTGGAGGAGGTGTTTTAACCGTGAGGTATTCAAGCTTCTCACGCTCTGCGATCTGCATTTCCATGATTTGGGACCAGACATCATAATTAACTTCGGTAAGAATGATACTAGTTGTGAAACCATGGTTTTCTGATTGAACATGGATAACTAGTACAGAAGATGATTCGGGTTGACCTTTAGTCATGATGCGAGGGGTATATGAGAATTCAGGCTATGAGGTTATGATGATATAGAACAGATGATAACCTCACTCTGATACCAATTCAAAAATAAGAAGTGTTTGAGGAAAGGCTTCAATGCTTTTCTCTGATACTTATTTGGCATAAATAGCCGCTGTATACAGTTTTAGATCCTATAGTTTAGGACCGTAATTGACTAGTATAAGGAAAATTCTAACTACAAAGATACAATCGAATATTTACAGGGATTCTGGTGATCTAGTCTATCTCTACAGCTAGCAGTAGAGACAAATCAAGAGCATGAATGTCAGAGAACCAACTTGGAAATAATTGCTCCCAATCGTCAACAATGAGGCTACGTGGAGTCTATTTCTCTATGCATGCATGAAGGATACTTCTCTATATCTATGTGTTATTATATCACTTCCTTTTTTTCAGTATTGAACTTCATTTTTGTGTGATTTTTAACCTGCAACTTAGTATGAGAAGCTACGTTGAAATTGTGACCTCTCTATTCGCCCCACCTCTCAATCTCTGCATTGGGGATTGAAGTTTCTCGTGTGGATGTATTTCATATATCGTTAAGGACATATTCCATCTATAGCTTTCAAGTGAAGAAGTATCATCACCAATGACCGAATTTTGGACTCTTTCCACAATCTATTTGCGGTGATCATATTCATTCCCGTGATGCGTATTCTTGTCTGTGGCACATGAAAAGAAAACTAGATTTCAACACTAAGAGTCCAATGAATAGCAGAACAAGAGAGTCATGTTTGTTTATATTCATGAGAGTGCATATAACTGAAAGGCCGGTGACTGGAACTGAATGCTCTATATTGTTGGCAATTCAAAGTGTTAATGCCCAAGGTATTGTTGTGTTGTTTCCATTGATGGTCTTGAACTTTGGAGGAGGTATTATACTTCTGCATCAATTGCAAGATTCTTGGTCCACGTAAGTCGTTTTAAAGAGTTGTGTATCACATCGTTTTATTTTGAAAACTGACTGAACCTAGGAACTGTTGTTGCATTGGGTATCGTTGATATCCCGCGTGTTCATTATTGCTTACAGGTGCCCAGTTTATGTGAGATGATCTTAACCATTCATTGTGATCAAACAGTGGAGACTTACCCTCCTCTATTCCACACTTTATTCATAGGATTGAACACTTATTCGTGGCTCATTCACTATCATGTGGGGGCTTTGCTTCAACACTACCAAGGGCACAATTGCGCTCATTTTGTTAGCAATTTGGCATATCCACCAAAGGAGTGCCATGTTCATGTATTTGTGGAACGGAAGATCAAGTTGAAGTACCCACTCTCCAACTTGCTTCAAACCTCAATGTTGGAGAAAAGTTTCCATTGAAGCAAAGCAAGCTGTTGCTCAAGAAGTAGAACGTGTCAAGTTGGTTGTTGAGAAGGCAAAACAAGAATAAAAGAGTGATATCATTAGAGCTCAGGGAGAAGCCACGAGTGCTCACCTTATGGGTGAAGCTATTTCTAATAATCTAGCTTTCATCAAATGGAGAAAAGATCGAGGCCAGCAGTGAAATAAGGCATATTATATGTAATTAACAGGTTCCTGAGTTCCGATGCATTGCTGCAAAATAATCTTCGGTATATGAGCCTAGATGATGCACACACCACCACCACATTTCGATTCAGTTGCAGAGCTTATTGCATAGAGTATTATTTGCATATTAAGAATAGCGTCTCAAAAACAAAAAAACAATGTTATAGAATGCACGTTAAATGACAATTAAATTAATGTGTCTATGGGAGGTTTCTCATAACTGGTATAACCTGCAACGGTTTACTCATGTAACTTCTTTCATGAAGTATATAGTTCATGGTTGGGATACGTAATGGTGTGAGTTGTCTGTGAAGCTGAGACCCGTCTTGTAATCTCTCATTCTTCATTAATGAGCTTTAATACTTTGTCTCAGTAGATGTTTCCCCTCTGAGATTTTACCACATAAAAATCTTGGTGTTTTGTATGATGTTGTTCATTGTCTGATTCTCTAATGTGTCTTTGATTATTAACAAACAAGTGGTATCAAATCTTTGGGAGTCAGTGTGGGTGTGGGAGTGTCTAGAGAAAATCCGTGAAGAGTAGTCGTGGAGACGCGTGAAGAGTGTTGTTGCGAGAAATAGTGTTGCCTAGAAGGAAGGTGACTGCATGTAAGTCTGCACGCTAAAGGAAGTCGCTCTGTCACTGTTTGGTGGACCAATGTGAAGGAGAGGGAAGAACCCAGTGTAGAGGACCGCTGCCTAGACGAAAAAGTATGCAAGAACCCCAGTCCCAGTTTAGAAGCTAGAGGAAACCGGTTGTTGCTAGAGGAAACTGCCTACTGGAAGGTGTAGCTACACCGTCGAGAGGAGAGGGATCCTGCGCGTAGAATTAGAAAGATGCAGCTACCCTTCGTTGGACCAGTCATAGGCCAGCCACTGCACACACAAATAAAAACCTAACTGTTGTTTTGAAGATAGTGCACCCAACATCTAAAACGTATGCATCGCGGAGAGCTATCGCTGCCCAGTGAGAAGAGAAATATTGGGCTGCTGTCAAGGGCCGCTTCGAGATAACCGGTGGTAAATAAAAAAAAGCGCTTGTGCTATTTTTTTTAAGTTTGGAATATATATATATATGCATTTTTCTTTGTACCGGAGAATATAGTGCTATTTATATTAGAGAATATAGTAATGTGAGACTCTAGAATACAAGAAGCTTTAGACGAAAAAAGTAAAGAGACCTCTCACCATGACAGATGATGAATGGAAGGATTTAGATTCCAAAGCGCTAAGCACAATTCATTTATGTCTTGCGGATGATGTGTTGTTCAACATTACTGGAGAAACATCAACACTGAGCCTATGGAACAAGTTAGAAAGTCTTTATATGACCAAATTAGAGACAAACAAAATTTACTTGAAGCGACGGTTGTACGGTATGAGAATGAAAGAAGGTACAAAGATAGCAGATCATTTGAATGTTTTTAATACTCTTAATTGTCAATTGAGTTGTATGGATGTTAAAATTGATGATGAAGATAAAGCAATCAATCTCTTATGTACTTTACATAAATCTTGGGGTCAAGTAGTTTCTTCCATTAGCCTTAGTACAACTGATAGTTTAGAATTTGACAATGTGGTTGGAGCATTATTGTCTGAGGAATTAAGAAATCTAGTCGTGAAACCTCTTCTCCTGAAGCTTTGGTTGTTAGAGGTCGATCCAAAGAGAAAGGAGAAAAGTCAAGAGGTCGATCCAAGTCAAAGGCAAATTAGAGGCAAATTCAGTTAAGTCTTCTACTTCAAGTATGATTGATGAGGTCTTGTTTGTTTGTAATATTTATGAATATAATGAGGAACAGCTATTAGATTCTAGTGCTTCACACCATATCTATCCTCATAAAGATTGGTTTGCTTCCTATCAAACAGTTAATGATGGAATAGTTCTTTTAGGATACAATCATTCATGTAAAATTATTGGGGTTGGAAGTGTTAAAATTAAGATATTTGATGGAGTTATAAGAACACTTACCTGAGTTAAAGAAAATTTTAATTTCTTTGGGAGTTTTGGATTTTTGCGGTCATAAGTTTACAAGTTTTGATGGAACTCTAAAAGTTTCCAAGGGTGCTTTAGTGGTCATGAAGGCACAGAGGACAGGAAACCTTTACAAACTAGTTGGAATGACGCAAGTTAATGGTACTGCATTAGTATCTGAAGAAGAGTCGAGATCCACTCAGCTATGGTATCAGCATCTTGGTCATATGAGTGAAAAAGGACTTCATGTATTAATGAATTGTAAAATGCTTCCAAACTTGAAAACTCTGAATTTGATGTTTTGTAAATATTGTATATACGGAAAGCGGTTGAGACAAAAGTTCAAAGCAGATAGTCATGTTAGTAAAGGTGTTCTTGACTACATTCATTTTGATTTGTGGATTCCATCTCCTACCATTTCCTATGGGGGAGAAAAATATTATATATTATTTGTAGATGATTTTTCTAAAATGGTATGTGTCTATGTCCTAAAAATAAAATCTGATGTGTTTAACACATTTAAACAATTTAGATTTATGGTGGGAAAAAAGAACTGGCATGACAATCAAGTGTTTAAGGACGGATAATGAAGATGAATTTACTTCTTTGGAGTTTGAAAAATATTATAAAGATGAAGGGATCGTAAGACACAAAACAAATGTATACATTCCTCAACAAAATGACGTTGCAGAACGCATGAATGTGACTCTTCTAGAAATAGCAAGGAGCATGCTCAGTAATGCTAATTTGGGGCAAGAGTTGTGAGCAGAAGCAATTTATACTACTTGTTATCTAATAAATCGGTCACCATCAATGGAAATATATTGTAAGATTCTGGAAGAGGTATGGACTCGTCATCCTTGTGATTATTCGAATTTGAAAATAGTTGGTTGGGAAGCTTATGCACTTACTCCTAAAAATCAATGTTCTAAGTTAGAGCCTAGATCAAAGAAGTGCATTTTTGTTGGGTATGATGATGTAATGAAGGGATATTGATTGTGGGATCCTATTGCCCACAAAATTGGCATTAGAAAAGATGTAGTTTTTTAAGAATCTGCTCTAATTAAATCCTAAAATGTAAGAGTTGATGTGGAACAAAAACAAGTAATATCAAAACAACTAATTCAGTTGGAGAACCAATCTTCTCATGACTCGAAGAAACAAGAAATTCAAGAAATTGTGGAAACCCCACAGCCTACACCAAGAAGATCATTAAGGGAGAGAAATCCTCCTAAGAGGTATACTGTTTTTTTTTGTCTGCTTTATTTACTGATGATGGAGAACCTTCTTGTTTTCAGGAATCCATTGATTGTATTGACAATGCTAAGTGGAAGGTAGCAATGAAAGAAGAAATGGATTCTCTTGAAAAAAACAAGGCAAGGGAATTGGTTGAACTCCCCACAAATAGAAAAATTGCTTGATGTAAGTGGGTCTTCAAATTGAAGAAAGGAGTTAATGGTAAGGTTAAAATATACAAAGCCAGATTGGTCGCAAAAGTGTACTCTCAGATAGAAGGTATAGACTATCATGAGATTTTTTTTCACCAGTTGTTAAGCTTGTATCTATTTGTATTGTGTTAGCATTAGTTGCATTACTTGATTTCGAGTTAGAGCAACTAGATGTTAAAACAACTTTCTCACATGGATATTTAGATGAGGAGATTTTGTAATGTCCTCTTCCATTTAGGCCCTGAGGCCCATACCGCTAACCTATGTGATTCCTGTGGGTTCGAGCGGTTACTGATAACTAGGGAATCAGATCGGGACTGATGCCATCCATAGAAGATCTACGGCATCCTCACTTGGTCAAGAAGGGCCCCCTAGGCCAAAGGCCACCTTCATGCATGACCATGCTCTTTGCATGCAAGTCAACGGCAAATTAGAAGATAAAGTGACCTAATTAGGTCAAAGATTAGGTTTTGCGCAGTTGAACTTTATAAATAGAAGGTAAAGCAAGAGGAGACCTCACTTATGATTATTGATTATTTTGGGATCACTTGGATAGCAGCACAGCGTGCAGCACAGCAGTTGGGGTTGGAGACGGAGTCTTCAGCTAACAGGATTTCGGCAGTGAAACATCTGTCCTAGTCTTATTCCGGGTAAGCCATACTGGTTCACCACTTGTTCTTCATTTCATTCATCAGTTATATAGCACAGGGTATAGATTGTTGCAGAGGCACGGTGCAGCCGTAAGAGGGGGTTTTCAACCAGAAAGGCCTAATCAGCTATTGGGCCTTTAGATCTCAGTTTCCTTCCGAAACTCAGGCATCATTCTCACCATCAGCTTCATACTCCGGTACCCAGTGACTATCAGTTCCATCTGAGCTCATCCGAAGGAGTTATCAGCATTTCCAGACCACCAGGGGCATGAGCAGCTGCCTCAGAACCAAGTCGCTATCATACTTAGAGGGTTCAGAACTGCAGTATTTTCCAGTCAATATCTCCAGCACAGCAAGGCTATCAGCCCCGCAAATCGGCAGATCCATCGCGTCCCTCCTTCCTTGAGGGCGTCACTTTTTCCTCTGCTAGGGCGTCTTATTGCTGGAGCATTCACCGGAGACAGGAGAGATCAGTTCCTCTCCAATCCAGATCTCAGTACTTGTAGACTTTATCTGCAGCAGTTCAGCCAGTTATCAGTGGTAAGTGTGTATCCTATCTCACAAAACCCTAACCCTAATTTTTCCTATAAAATAGGGATTTTTGCCTAGCAGTTTGTAAGCCCAGTTGTATCCGCATAATTGTTTAGAAATAGAAAATATCTGGATTTGGGATATTTCAGATTTATATGGAACAACCATAAGGTTCTGTACAGCATCAAAAAGGTAGATTAGTTTACAAGCTCAAGAAATCATTGTATGGCCTGAAACAGTCACCTAGGCAATGGTACAAGAAGTTTGATTCTTTCATGGTGAGCCAAGGTTATACTAGAAGTGAGTATGATCATTGTTTATACTTCAAAAAGTTGNGTCGATGATATGCTTATTGTGAGCAAAAGCATGGACGAGATTAATAGGTTGAAGGCTCAGATGGCTAGGACTTTTGATATGAAGGATCTTGGAGCTGCAAAACAAATCTTGGGTATTGAGATACACAGAGACAAAAGAAATGGTAAACTTAGTTTTCACAGGAGAAGTACGTTGAGAAAATACTTGAAAGATTCGAAATGAATAAGGAAAAGCCTGTGAATGTTCCTTTGGCTTCCCATTTCAAACTTTTTTCATGTTTATGTCCTAGTAGTGTTGAAGAAAAGGATTATATGTCTCATGTACCATATGCCAATACATTAGGATGTTTAATGTATGCAATGGTGTGTACTAGACCTGATATTTCACATGCAGTAGGTGGTGTTAGTAAGTACATGGAAAATCCAGGAAAAGAACATTGGAATGCAATGAAATGAGTGCTTCTGTACCTAAGAGACACAACTAACTATTGTATCACCTTTAATAATAAGAGTGATTCTATATGTGGTTTTGTTTATTTGGATTTCGCAAGTGATTTGGACAAGAGAAGATTTACTTCAGGTTATGTCTTTACTCTTGCAAGTGGAGCTATAAGTTGGATGTCAAAGCTTCAGAAAACAGTTGCTTTATCCACTATAAAGGTTGAATACATTGCTACCCCACATGCTTGCAAAGATGCAATTTGGTTGAGAGGTCTGCTTAGAGAAATTGGAAGGTTGCAGAACAGTGTGCCTGTTTTCTGTGACAGTCGAAGTGCTATTCATTTGGGTACAAATCATGTTTTATCATAGTAAGACTAAACATATTGATGTAAAATATCACTTTGTAAGGCAAGCCATTAGTGAAGGTGGAGTAGATCTGAAAAAATGTCCATACTCAAGAAACTTGTGAAGATATGATCACAAAACCAGTATTGTTAGAGAAGTTACGTTGGTGTGTAACTTCTCTTGGTTTGAAAAAAAGGTGATAAATAGTCTCGGGAAAAGTATTTGTAAATTTTGTTGTCAAGGTGGAGATTGTTAAATAACAATTAAATTAATGTGTTTATGGGAGGTTTCTCATTACGGGTGTTTACGGGAAGTTTCTCATAACAGGAATAACTGGCAATGGTTTACTCATGTAACTTCTTTCACGAAGTATATAGTGCAGGGTTGGGATACGTAATGGTGTGAGTTGTATGTGAGGCTGAGACTCGTCTTGTAATCTCTCCTTCATAATGAGCTTCAATACTTTTCCTGCGTGGATGTTTCCCCTATGGGGTTTTACCACATGAAATCCTGATGTTTTGTATGATGTTGTTCATTGTCTGATTGTTTAATGTGTCTCTGATTATTAACAATACATTAGTGGATAGTTTTCCTCCTCACCTTGACACCACAAACCCTTTCATCTCTTAAAGACTAACTCAATCTCATATTCTTTTTTATATTTTCATAATTAAGTTGAATTGTACTGTGCTTGGGTGTATTTTTGGTAGAAACCAACACCCTTCATTCATTGAGTTGATTTTGCATTGTTGAGTCTCTAAAATGATGGAGTTGCAAGAATCCTTTCTCCATTTGAGTGAGCCTTCAGTTTATCAATAATGAGAATCAATGGCTTGGTAGAGTTATTGAATACTCTACTTCTCTCTTATGTCCACAACACTATCATGGGTGAACAAGACAACACTCACTCACATTCAATATTGTGTACAAGAATCACATGACACTATTGAGTTTCTTCAACTTCAATCACAACTCCATCATGATGGCTACAACAAAGGAAGCAACATTATGAACTTGTTCATGTTGAGAACAATCATCTTTTATGTGATTCATATCAACAGCCTACACATGTTCAAATCAATGATGTCACTTTAGAACCATATCCAAATGAAGATGAAGTTATGCATATAGAGGTTTTGCTTGCACT
The DNA here is from genome assembly GCA_001517045.1 of Pseudotsuga menziesii. Taxonomy (NCBI): domain Eukaryota; kingdom Viridiplantae; phylum Streptophyta; class Pinopsida; order Pinales; family Pinaceae; genus Pseudotsuga; species Pseudotsuga menziesii. The sequence continues at coordinate 530,542 of LPNX010345158.1, forward strand.
TCTCAATCTCGTCATCAAACCATGGGAAGAGGTCGCCCACAAGAAGCACAGAACCAGTCTTGGATGTGACACTGAAGTGACGGTTCACATCCTTGATTACTCCAAGCAATCCATTTTCAGAGTGTTGGGTCGTTGGAAAACAGTTCGTCTTCATCTACACCAATTCAGAGTTTGAAATGCTAACATTGTGATCAAGTTGGTCATATGAAAGATCAATGTTTTGATCTTCATCCTTGTAAGCATTATGGAAAGCATACCCATTCTTCAAACAAATGCTTCATTGCAGAAACCTGCAAGAGAGAAGATTCATTATGGGTGGTTTGCTTCTTGGAAATGGTCATCGACAACCAAGAAGATTTATATGTCATACTAGATAGCTTTTTCATGAGTAATGACACATATTATAGTTGATAGATATTATTCTCCTCACCTTGTTCCTGATAAGGGGGAATGATTGATAGTCAGAAACAAGTGAGCGAGAACAACCGAATTTGAACCAATTCTAGATGGCCAACACCTTAAGCCAATTTCCAGAGCCACCTAGCCAAATTCAAAGTTGCAGCAGTCAACTAGAGTTAGAGACAAGTTCCACTGAGTTCCATAATTTATGGTCACCCTAAAACCACTCATTTAGTAGAATGAATCAGATTCTACTAGCTTTTGGAATGTTCTAGGAACCTCTAGCTTTAGAGCCAAGTTCTAGAGTTCGTGTTCATTACTTAACCACCATTTAGTAGAATAATTACAACTTCTAACATTTGGAATGTTCCAAGAATCATTCAATGAGAACCTGAGTCAGAGACAAGTTCCAAAGAACCACTGATCCAGAATCAGAGTCGTCATCAAGTTCCGAAGTTTGTGTTCGGCCTTAAACCAACCATTTAGTAGAAGACATCAAACCCTGGTAACCTTTGATTCAGAGAGTTTCTTCAACCATTTGTAGTTGACCTTTTCCAAATTTCATCTCTCTGCGTGGACTCACATATACCCCTTCAGATTAAGGGGGGGATTATTGGAATACGTAATCCTTTAAGGTTAGTATTATTGTATTTACTATTCACATGAAGACCAGGTCACGGTGAATAGGTAAATACATTGTGAGGATTCCAACAGACGCCTTGTAATATGAAACCAAGGGTCACTCTCCATGTATTTATATGTACATATATTAATGAGAAATTGGATCTCACAATTATTTATCTATCTTCTGTGTTATTGGTTTTGTGTTAGTCAATTTTCTATTTTACCTATTGAATACCTAACAATGAATATTATTAATCTTGATGCCCATTAATAAGGCCTCAAACGACCAGTCAAATCCTTTCTAATGAATCTCTGGAATCCAAGTGGGATAAGGGTTCCATTTGAAGGTTTTGAGCACCACATCTAGCTCTCAAGGCCTCCGAGTTTAACCTCGGTGCCATTAGGAATTTGTTTGTGCCATGTATTGAAGTAGGGGATTTGAACATGGTTAGGGAAAGAACATAAGGTGATAAGGCCCTATTCTCAAGTTCAAGATTCATGTACTATCTCTTAAATAACCACATAAGACCTCTATAGGAGATTGTTGGCCTCCAAGGGGGGTCTTTTGTAATACCCCCACTTTTAACCCTGAAATGTGTTGGCTTATTATGTGAATATTGTAAATATGCAATGTATGATTCCTAGTGCAGAGCTCAAGGTTAAGGCCCCGCTAGTGAATATTCAGCTTATAAAGGAAAATACGTTATATTGGTGAAGATATGCCAGTAAGCCATGGAAAAATGTAAAAAGCATATAAATATTTATAATACAAATAAAAGTCCAAGAGTTGGCTATGGAGGCAACTAAAATGAGGGGATGTGTTTATCCATTAGGGAGAGGAGATGGGTATGTGGGATTAAATTATTTGCTTCCAAGAGTCATCTTGAGAATCCATGTGCCATAAATGGTAAGCAACCACCCAAGTGGACTTTCTTGCTAATTTTTAATTATGTTGTAAGAAGGCAGCTCAAAAATCAACTCATGAATTTAATAGAGCATGGGTTGATCCCAAAAATTTGTATGGATGAGTATGGGATCAATTTTGTGTACCCAAAAGTCATTTTTTGTTGATGTATTTGTAACTTCGGAATGTATTCACTTGTATATCTTATGTTGTATTTCATTATACCCCGATGTTCCTATCGGGAGAATCGTTAATATAATAAAGTCATGTAAAGTCCTAGAGGTTAACCCTCCGTTGTAAGTCGGGGCAATAGTCCCCATAGTTGAGGGGTACTAAGGTTATTAGACACTCCTACTGAGGTCAGCCCTGGTAAGTAATTGTCAATTGGAAAACTAGTATAAATAAAGAGTGAGACTCTCTATTTGAAACACACACTCACTCGACTGTGGCACATGAGTGACAGAAGAGGAGCATGCACAAGTGAGAGACAGAACAGCTGTCGAAGATCATCTTGTGTTTTTGGGTTTTAATTTTTCCATTGGTGCTCATTTTATCTCTGAGGAAGTTGTGGGGTTTTCTCCTTTATGGTTTCCCCAAGGAAAACTCTTTGTGTCTCTTGTCTCTTGTGATTATTATTGTGCATGTTATTCTCTCAAATAAGATCTTATATCATATTAATTAAATGATAAAAATCTAACATGGTATCAGAGCTAACCTGAGAAGAAGACATTGTGTAGCTGCAGAAGCTAGGGCTTCTTACTTTTTGGGTCTCTCTCCACATATCATCAGCAAAAGGAGGCTAGGATAACACTCCATTGAAAGGCGCATCTTTTTGTCGAAGCTAAATCTGATTTTCAGCATTTTCAATTTTTGACCTATCACTGTTGCGGGAAATTAGGGATTTTGACAGAAGAGGAATTATTGAGTGAGCCCCACATAGGATTTCTATCCTCTTCAAAATCGAAATTTAGAGACCAAGATCAAAATTTTTGGTTGGGTAAAACTCCGGGAAAGTCAAACCCTAATTTGACCCCGGACCAGAAAACCCTAAAAGACTAAAACTAGCCATTTTGGTGCATTCACTATATCTCGAGATTGGAGAAGGATAAGGAGCCAAACATTTTACAAGATGAACATAAATTCCTGATGTACCCTGTGTAAAAGTTTCAACCTCAGATTCGCTATATTCTGGGAGACATGATTCCTCCAAATCAGGGTTCTAGCCTCTCCCTGGATTCATCCCTAAACAGGACACCTAGGGAAAATTGTTATATCTCGGGCTACGAAGGTCCAAATGAAATTTATCAAGATGTTCCAGATAGGGAATGGATTGCACTTTCTGTGGTAAAAGTTTCAGACCCTGAAGGTGAAACGGTAACACGTGGCAGTCTATACAAGTTCTCTATGCTGAACAATACTGAAATAAGTCACCTTGGGAAAACTATCATGAGTCTCAACTGGTGAAACCAATTTTGCTCAAAACTGTGGTGTTGGAAAGAGGACACACGAGGCTACCTCAGTGAGAATTTTCAGACACAGAGGAGCAGTACTTTCAGATATACCGCAAAAACAATATCAGGAAATTCTGTAGAAGAAATTGAAGAAAACTAGGGCATCATATATTTTGCAGTTTTGATCACAGATTTGGTAAAATGAGTATGATGGTCAGCTCGCATTAAGGAGGCGCATCTTTCTATCCAATCAGATCTGGAAGATTCCAAGTTTTTAAAATTAGGGTTCCTCTGACAAACCCCAGATTAGCTAGATCCGGAACCAGGACGGACACCTCAAATCGGTAAGATCTAATCTTTTGCTATTTACATTTGAGGTTCTCTTTTCAAAATGACCTATCACATTGTCTTGATGAAAAGCTTGGTGAAGCTGACAACTTCCAAGTATGGAAGTATAGGACCTCCATGATCCTTGAAGAAATTGACTTAGATCAGTATTTCAGTAAAGAAGTTATAAGAGCCAGAGGGAAATAAGGATAAGGCTGGAGCCAAGAGAATCATTGCGGATTCTATTAAAGATCATCTCATTCCTCATGTGTCATCCTTGAAGACACCAAAAGGAAGTGTTCGACGAAACAATCAAATAAGAATAAGATATTTTTATAAGCACCTTGAATAGCCTCCCGGGATCGTGGGATTAATTCATTTGAGGAATGTGTGCCAGAAGGAAGTGATTACCTTCAGAAGACTCTGGGAAGAGTGCACACAAGAAGAAGATTGACTCATAATAAAAGAAGAGAAGATGGGAGCAACTGAAGATCAAGCTCTCACGATTCAAAGAAGATCCCTCAAGCGATGAGGAATATGAAGGACTCAACTCTTGAAGAACCTCTTATCCGTCTTAGCATTTGGATAAGAAATGATGTTGTTATGAATTAAGAAGATGATGAAGCTGAAGGCTCAAAAATGAGTCTACCCACGAAATGAATAAAGATAAGTATTCAATTGTCATTTCATGATATTATTTGGTTATGCATTTGTTTATATTTAATTGATGTGTTATGCATGATAGAATGTTTGCATTAATGACAGTATACTACTAATATGCATGTGATGGGTAAGTAGCCCATGGTGCTATACAATTGTCCATTGCTACTTATCTAGAATGAAACCTCTTTGCTGACATATTGGATTAGTGCACAATCTCAATGATGTCATGGTGGAGATGGAAGGCATCTAGAAAGTTTCTGTGAGATATGGATGAATGTTGTATTGGCTACAATAGTTGCATGATTATATATTTTTGCATAATAATTTGCAATTATGAATATGCCTTATGAAATGTTTCTAACCATACAACTGGTGCATTTGACTTGTAAGAAAGATCGCGTACAATCACCTACAGAAAAAGAAGGATAAGACTTGTTCCAAAGAACAAGTGACAACAATTCAAGATTCACTTTAATAATCCAAAATGAAGAATGATGACTAGAATGTGATGTCGAAGACCTGAAGGAAAGTCTGTAGTACCTTCCATATGGATCTACAAGATCCAGCATGCAGTAGACGACAACATCATGGGATACAAGGCAAGATCGTAACACGATGCTTCTCACATAAAGAAGGCATAGACTACGAAGAGACATTTGCATCCACTAGAAGTCGAGACACATGATAGTCAGACTCATGTGTGCAAATTAAATAAGGCCTTATACGAGCTCAAAAGGCACCCATGGGATAACACATAAATGAGGATCTTGGAGATCACCTAGAGTGATGAAAATCTTAACCTTTGCTTTAAGGTTGAATATGAAATCCTATAGAGGATGGAAATCTCATAGATGGCTGTGAGAAGAACTTTTGAAAAGTTTCAAGATAGAGGATCTTGGTATCTAGTGACCCTAGATGGATACATAGAAAATTAGTAGAAGAGGAAGCTACTTGTCACTCCAATACAAAATGTTTCAATGAATAGAGTATGAAAGGAAGAGGGATAATGATGCTCCGCTTCAAAGGGAGTGATCGCAGAATATCCTAAGGTTCAATGTGGTACGACAGGATGGACAAATTACTGATGGCTATAGGATTTGTTGAGAGTAAAGCGGATTCAAACCTTTACTTCAAGGTTGAAGGCGGAAGACCAGTGATGCTCCTGTTATATGGCATGTTCCTGACAAGAAAAGAGGAACTCATTAGAGAGGCAAGAAGGAGACTTGTTGTCGAGTTCGAGATAAAGGACTTGGGTATGATGCACTACTTTCTAGGCATGGAGGTGTGGCAGAGTGCGGATGGAATCTTCCTTGGACAAGGGAATTATGCAGTAGAAATATGAGGCTAATCAAAAGATTAACCTGGAGGATTATGTGGATTCGGATTGGGAAGGAAGTGCCATTGATAGGAAGAGCACTTCAGGGTGTTGCTTCAGTATGGGATTAGGTGTGATCTATTGGTTTAGCAGGAAGCAGTCCTGCGTGGCACTAAGTACAACAAAAGCAAAGTATGTCGTAGCTTGTTTGGCTAGTTGTGAGGCAATATGGTTGAGGAAGCTACTATCTAATTTTTTTGATCTCTAGTTGGATGCTACTTGTATATATTGCGACAACCAGGGTTGTGTGAAATTGTCGAAGAACCCGGTATTCCATGACAAGTCAAAGCATATCGAGATCAAATATCACTATATAAGGGATATGATGCAGAGAGGAGTAGTGAAGCTCCAGCATGTTGCGACGGATGGACAAATAGCTGATGTGTTGACCAAGCCATTAGCCAAAGTAAAGTTTGAGTGCTTCAGGGAGAAGCTTGGTGTTCTCCATATCAAGGTTCCTTCCAAGGAGAAGTGATGAGTCTGTGTGCCTTTTTGACATGGTGGTAGGATTGGTTCCTCCCATGGTCAGATGTAAGTGTTGTGCCTTTCTGACATGGTGGTAGGATTGGTTCCTCCCATGGTCAGATATAAGTGTTGTGCCTTTCTAACATGGTGGCAGGATTGGCTCCTCCCATGATCAGATGTAAGTGTTGATCCTTTCCCTAGATGGTAGTAGGTGTGTCCTACCATGCTAACGGATGTAAGTGCAAAGCCTTTCCCCGGATGGTAGTAGGTGTGTCCTACCATGCCGGTAGATGTAAGTGCAGAGCCTTTCCCCAGATGGTAGTAGGTGTGTCCTACCATGCCGACGAATGTAAGTGCAGATTGGTTCCCTTGATGGTAGTAGGTGTGTCCTACCATGCCAGTGGATGTAAGTGTTGGGGCCTTTCCCTGGATGGTAGTAGGTGTGTCCTACCATGTCGGTGGATGTAAGTGTTGGAGCCTTTCTCGAATGGTAGTAGGTGTGTCCTACCATGCCGATGATATAAGCGCTGAAGAAGAAGACCTAAATGGAGACTAGTCCTACAACCAGCATGAAAAAGGGCTAGCTCTATAGAACTTCCTATGACAAGTAGAATTGAGAGATAGCACCATTTGCTCAAGATAGTGGGAGCAGTGATGATGATGATCCTGTGATGAAGACTTGTGCTGATGAACTGTGTCAAGAGAATACCTTCCTAGTTAAGAGGGAGTGTTGATGTATTTGTAACTTCAGAATGTATTCACTTGTATATCTTATGTTGTATTTCATTGTACCCCAATGTTCCTATCGGGAGAATCATTAATATAATAAAGTCATGTAAAGTCATAGAGTTTAACCCTCCATTGTAAGTCGAGGCAATAGTTCCTACAGTTGAGGGGTAATAGGGTTATTAGACTCTCCTAGTGAGGTCGGCCCCGGTAAGTAATTGTCAAGTAGAAAACTAGCATAAATAGAGAGTGAGACTCTCTATTTGAAACACAGACTCACTCAACTGCAGCACATGAATGAGAGAAGAGGAGCTTGCACAAGTGAGAGAGAGAACAGTTGTCGGAGATCATCTTTGTGTTTTTGGGTTTTACTTTTGCCATTGGTGCTCACTCTATCTCTAAGGAAGTTGCGGGGTTTTCTCCTTTATGGTTTCCCAAGGAAAACTCTTTGTCTCTTGTCTCTTGTGATTATTGTTGTGCATGTTATTCTCTTAGATAAGATCCTAGATCATATTGATTAAATGATAAAAATCTAACATTTTTCCTCATGTGGATTTGTTTCCCTTCATTCCCATTCCATTGTTGGGCAACTAAACCCCAATTTTCAAGAAGTAATGCATTCTCAGCAAAAAAAATAACAGAAATCGTAACCAAAGAGGAAACCATGTTTTAGAGTGTAAAAAACACCCAAAAAATCGTGTGGGTTATGAAATCCAATGGGGGATCCATATATGTCAACCTTGGGGAGAATTCGAGAGCGTCAAAAGCCGAAAAATCAATGGGAAGACCCAAAATTGGAAACATGGAAATTGAATTTCGTGGCAGAAGTTTGTGTGGCCGGAAATCAAAGAACTCAAGAGACAATTGAAGTCTGAGAGAGATCAGGAGTTGGAATTTCTTGATAAACCTAGTGAAGGCAAGAAATATTTGAAGGTTTAGCAACTTGGAAATTTCTATGCCATCCCTAATTAGCACTAGAGGGAAGGGGCGCATGAGGGACTGTGTAGCACAAAAGGGGACCTTCTTTGTGTTGGGTGTGGTAGGTAATGATGGTTCCAAGGATGGCTAAAACCAATTGGGATGTTTGTATCTATGTGGTTGAGCTCACTAGCCTATCATTTTCCTTTCGTGTCTCTCTGCATGCTTGATAAACCCAATCATGTGTTGGCTTAGCATGAGTGTGTGTATATGCTTGTGAGTGAGCCTACATAGTTCCTCCTTAGTGGATATATAGCCCAACTCGCGGTGGTCTCTCAGCAGAGAGATAAAGTGTTGGAAAGAGTGCCTATGGTTGGGTGGAACGTTTATCTTCCATAATCAATGGCTTGAGTGACTTCAATGAAAAGATAAGTGTTTACTTGCGGATTTACTGTTGTGTTTGAATGTGCATGATTATGATTATTATGTCTATGATGAATATGTTGGTATATGCATGTTGTGTGTGTGGAGCGAATTTGTTTTTCGCTGTATATTTTTATTACACGTGCACACAAATCTAAATGTTTGTGAATTTTGTAATATGGCCATGGGTACAAAATTTAAAATCCCATAGATCGTTCATGTTCCCCTCCATTGGTCGGATTCATGAGTGGGGATGTGACATCTTTACTTCCATTTATATGTTTTACATAATAAAAATGGGTCTCAAGGGCCTATACCATAGCCATAAGAGTAAAATAAGGAACGTAGGCCCAACATGAAGCTTCTCGAACTCGAGGGCTATTAACTAGGACTCAACAACCACACTAATCCTTTCTAAGGGATATTTTGGCCTTTAATTGAGATATTGGTATCATTGGGATATTTTTTTCACAACACAAATGGGAGTAAGGACCCATACCATGGCTAAAGGAGGAAAACAAGGGCCTTGAGCCCTAATCAAAGCTTTCTTGTGTTCAATGGCCATGAACAAGGCATGCACTATGAATATAAGAGCTATTAGTATGCTTGTTGAATAATAGTGGGCATCGAGACCCCTACCATGGTTGAAGGATGAAAAAAAGGACCTAAGGCCCTAAACAAAGCTTGTTTTAAGATATCATGGGAATTGGGCATAGGGGTAAGAATAATATGATCCCCCATTCCAACATATGCTAAGATGTTTCCTTGATTGGGAGACCTTCAGTGGATCCAAGCCTAGATGGGGATAAACTATTCAAAAAGGTAGAGGGTTATTAGTGTTATCAAGCTTTTATTATATTGATGTCCTTGTGAATGGGATTCAAAGATATTATCAGTGATACTGTGTGGAAAGAGGATTTACCCATCCCCTCAAGCCTATTATTTGTTGACTTCTCCCTTTCAATCAAGAGCATTGCACTTGCTTTTAGGCTTGATTGAGCACTAATGGATTTTCATATAAAAGAAAGGAGATGAATGCAAAAAGATCAAATCAAACCTGATAAATAGAAAGAAAAAGGTAGATGACGATAAACTATTCAAAAAGGTAGAGGGTTATTAGTGTTATCAAGCTTTTATTATATTGATGTCCTTGTGAATGGGATTCAAAGATATTATCAATGATACTGTGTGGGAAGAGGATTTACCCATCCCCTCAATCCTATTATTTGTTGACTTCTCCCTTTTAATCAAGAGCATTGCACTTGCTTTTAGGCTTGATTGAGCACTAATGGATTTTCATAAAAAAGAAAGGAGATGAATGCAAAAAGATCAAAACAAACCTGATAAATAGAAAGCAAAATTATTCAAGTTGTTTGATCAACTACATTATCTTTAGAACAACATGAACAAGATTGATTCTGTGATACTTTTTCTAAGATCTAAGGAGAGTTAAATATTAGGCAAAGAGAAGCATTTTGCGATATAACATAAGAGTGCTTAGCATTCAAAGTTGAGTTTTTTTAACTAAGGTGTCAGCATTGCGAGTAGTTCTTTTGTGAATTTTTACTCATAATAATGCATGTGTGTTCTAGGAATGCACATGTGTTCTTTAAATTCAAAATATCTTTGGCGAGATTGAGAATTCCTAACTACGTGTTTGTTGAATTGGTTGCTTCATATTTAGGTTTGGTATAGCAACTCTGATGGTTTGGGCTACAAAAATACCAAATCCTTTATTTTCCAAATGTCTCTCAACATCTTTGTTTTTCATGATTATTTTTAAACAGGCTACATAAATCCATTAATAAAACTACATACATATAGATCTAACTATGCAAATTTCAAATATATAATATATAATTTTAATAATGTTGTTTAGTATTTTTATTTTATTTTTGTCTTTTATATATATATATCATGCGATAACGTTTTATCACCTTGTCCTTTTTTCAATTGCAACAAGTACAAATTAGAATCTACAATCTAAAAAAAATTGTTTGATTATTTTAAGACCCTCAAACCTGTAATAATGCAAGACCTCATAATTTCAAGGTTAGAATCACTTTCAGAATTTAAAAAATATTTAAACTTAAAGTAAAAAATATTTTTGCGCCAAGAGGCGCTCTATAGCCTAGTATGGGGGAGATCTTGTAACGTTACATAACGTTATGTAACGTTTATGTAACGTTATTTTTATTAATAAAAAATAATAAAAAATTAATTATAGGCCAAAATAAATGTCGGCCAGAAAAACAACCTAATATGGGGAAGATGTTGTAATCTTCCTACCGAACAAAACAAAATAAAATAAAAATTTAATTATCCGCAAAAATAATGTGGGTAAAAAAAACACAATATGGCAGAGATGTTGTAATGTTCCTACCTAAAAAAAATTAAAAAAATAAAAAATTGAATTATCGACAAAAAAATGTTGGCCTTGCACATGGTTTTAAAACCATGTGCAAGGCCTTCTAAACAACCCACGGTTTTATTGCACATGGTTTAGGAGGTCCTTACACATGGTTTTAAAACCATGTGCAAAGCCTCCTAAACAACCCATGGTTTAATTGTACATGGTTTAGGAGGGCCTTGCAAATGGTTTTAAGACCAAGGCCTCCTAAACAGCCCATGGTTTTAGGAAGGCCTTGCATATGGTTTTAAAACCATGTATGGGAAGATGTTGTAATATTTGTTCCTAACAAAATAATAAATAATAATAAATATTATATGTCGACCATAAATAATATTAAATATTAATAATAAAAATATTATATGTGGATCTTAGATAATAATAAAATGTGTCTTTTGGTTTGAATCAAATCAATCGTTGTATATAGGACACAACAAAGTTGATAGCTCATTGAGTGCAATACCTAAAAAGAGGTTTGTACCTCGAGATATTTGATCCCTCTTGGCGCTTGATAGAGCCTAGGATTTGGATCTATGCTAGTTAAAAAATAGTCATGCACAAGATCAACGTGCTCTCTACAATTGTACAATTTTTTTAAAGAAACTCCATTACTTGAGTACTCAATAGTTTCACTAACAAGAATATATGCATCATATTCTGAAGGAAAAATAGCATAGCAGTGTTTAAAAAACGTGAATTTCACGTAGTCATACAGAAATTTTAAAAATAGAAATTATATATTCTAGAAGTTAATTTGATTTCCTAGATTTCATCTTTTTATACCATATTCAAGTTTATTGTGAAAGTACTTTGAATCATCCCTACAAGTCAACAAATTGTGCATCATGAGATACCATCATTAGCTTACACTCACCCATAGATCTATTTTGTCTCGTGTATTCTTTTTAACTTTTTCATAAGGGGGATGTCTAAAATTCGACGATTTGGACTAGATAGCCATTTTTTTCACGAAATCCGATGTTTTTTATTTTGCAAAATCAGAATGTAACTATGTTTTAATCCCAATTTTGATGGTAGAAATGGATTTAGCACCCTCAAAAACCCCTGGGGCACCCAAAATTCCAAAACTTGACAGTTGTAACCTAGATTTTTAAAAATTCTGACCAAATTTTATCAAAATCATGCCGGAAAAATCAGCCTATTCCGACCCAAATCGTAGAAGTTTTATACTGTGTGTTTCATAAAATGAAAAATTGAGATCATTTTCCCATTTTTCTCTTCCCAGTCCCAAAATATTTTGGAGCTTTGGTGACCATTGGAAAGAAGAGTCACTTGCCTCCACCTCTCCCACAACAATCTAATGGTATATGCAAATCCCTCCCAATGAATATGTAGTAATTCCTTTCTATACATAAAAACCCTCACAAAACATTTTGGCCATAGTTGTGAATTGGTAATATTAAGTTATGTATGTAGTTGTCTTTAGTTTGCTTGCAACAACTATTTATTTTTCGAAAGAAAAAAAATCATATTTCACTACATTTTGTATGTCATTTGAGCTATGTTATTTGTAAAGGGAATGAAAATATGGTCCACTATTGAGGGTTTCGAGTCTCTTACCAGTTTAGTTGTTACAAAGGAACTGATGCAATGTGGATTTTATAGAGTTTCAAGTTCTATCTTTTTTTTGATCTTATGGTGGTGCCCATTTTGGATTTTATAGAGTTTTAAGTTCTATCTTTATTTTGATCTTACGGTGTTGCCCATTTAACGCTTTATTTTTTGTTTTTGTTTTTTTAAATGAATATATTTAAACAAGACAAGGTTTAGAGACAATTTCAATTTTAAAACGCAATTCTCATAGAAAATGGGAAAGTGAATATGAGGGAGCCTTCCCTCCTCTTCTCAAAATGGGGGTGATTAAGTATTTTGTTTGACTATAACAGCTAGCAACTCCTTTTTCTAAGATTTGGTAGTTCCTTTCCTATAGCTATTTAGGCTTAATTTAGTTCTAGGACAATATAAAGGGTAAACTTATATTGATTTGTCTTCTAGAATGGCCAACCCCTCAAATTCTAACTTGAATGGAGGAGAGGGGACTACTAGAATAAAGAGGATATTGAAGACAATGAATGGACAATCGAAAGGAAAGAGGCAAACCATCGAGTACCTCAGTATACATTTGGAGAAGCAAGAGGCTAAGCAAGAGGAAATGGAGGCTAATCTGATAGATAAGAAGAAATATGACAAATTGGCCTGCGAATCTAAAACGCACTACAGCATTCTTCTAGGATTTGCTCGTGGCTCTCAATCTCTTGCTAGTATTGCTTCCCCTAGTTCGATTAGGGATAGGCCTATTGAGGAGGAAATGGTGCAACAAACTATCAAGGGTTTAAATAAGCAAACCCATCTGCAAATTGACTAAGGTCCGAACCATGTTGATCAATTCATGGATGAAACCCAAAGTGGGCATAGATTTAGTTGAAATCAGTTTTTTCATATGGTTTTCACTTGTGTTCTACTACTTGGGCAATTTTTAAGACAACATAGTTTCAAGTTTTGAGGACAAGTGCTTAGTCGAGTTTTGCTTATGTGTACTATAGAAGAACTATGTTTCTTTGCTCAATGCAAAAGAGATTTTTCAATCAAATTTGAACCTCTTGTATATTATGGTTATTTGGGTTTCCACAACTCTTTTAATACAAATATATATGTTTCTATAAAAGATAGCTTAGACTTATGAAAAATATCCAATGTGATTTTTATGCCATTTTTTAGGGCAAAAATATTATAAAATATTGCTGGGACTTGTGAAAAATATCCATAGTGATTTTTATGGCATTATTCAGGGTGAAAATATTAAGTATTTTTTTCTTTATTAATATTCATTTATTATATAAGCAAAGTAGATTTGATTTATCAAAGTCTTATAAACAAATTCTATATTTTATTAGTTTTGAATTAGAGATTAATATTTGTATATAGAAAAAAGTTTTTGACTTCCTAAAAAAATTATATTTTACAAAATAAAAAACTTTTGGAAATTTGAAGCTGAAACATTAATTAAGTTTAAAATCATTTTTTAATATTTTGATACAAAATTCAACATTTTTTTATTGATTTTTAGTTTTGAAAATAAATAAATTATATTAATGTTTACAAAAGAATAAATTAGATACAAGAATATATCACACAACAATGACAATAAGAGATGCATAAGGCGGTGTTCATGAAAAGAAAGAAAAATCAAGGAAAATAACAAATAACAAAATAACAACGAAGTCCAAATAGGTAAACCATAGACAATGAAGTAAAGGGTGTTCTTTCATACGTAGACAAAGAACAAACACTTCAACAGAAAATAATAGTCAGAATCATAAGCATAAGGCGGTGTTCATGAAAAGAAAGAAAAATCAAGGAAAATAACAAATAACAAAATAACAACGAAGTCCAAATAGGTAAACCATAGACAATGAAGTAAAGGGTGTTCTTTCATACGTAGACAAAGAACAAACACTTCAACAGAAAATAATAGTCAGAATCATAAGCACCACCACAAGCTTGCTTTTAAAACTTCTTGTATTAGAAAGCCATACTAATGAACAAGCAGAACTAGATACTGGTGATCCCATTTACTAGCAAATGGACTACTTGTTCATTTTCATCTTTTGTCAACGAGATTAAAAAGGGCATTTTAGTCCATTGTCACCAAATTTATATTCATTATTATTTTGTTTTTGCTACCACACTAACCTATCAAAGATCTGGGGTCCATGTTTCTAGGGATTTGCATACAAAACACTTTTCTGGCTTGGAAGTGCCTCTATTTCCAACATGTCGTTATTGTCAAGTCGATCAAAGTTTAGGGCCTTAAAACCCTAACTTTTGTTTACAGAACAACCCCTCCCCACATCTAATACACACAGATCTGAGTTTTTCATAGCCATCTGTGTTTCTCAGTTTGTGAGTCACTAAAGGGGATCTTTTTACAAACACACACACACACATATATATGGATTCAAGGCTGAATGTTCCTAATAATTGCTAGGTCCATGCTAGATGCAACTCCAACTACGGGGCACTTTTCGTTGACAACATGGAAATGCTAGACACCAAATAATGTGCTTACATGCCAAGCTATGTAATGTATGACACTGTTCCTAACAATGGAGAACTTGTTAACTAAAAGATTTCAGAACTGATTGTTTTGCTTCATGTTCATCATTTCCTCGTATCCAGGTCTGTTTCCACGCAACTTAGTTTTGCTTCCAAATATATATACATATGGATTTGAGGGTGAATGTTCCCAATGATTACTAGGTCCACACTAGATGCAACTCCAAGTGGGTACACTTTATTTGACAACATAGAAATGCTAGACACCATACAATGTTCGTTCATGCCAAGTTATGTAATGTATGATGCTGCTCCTAACAATGGAGACCTTAACTAAATAGATTTCAAAAATTACTGTCCCCGAATATCAGTAGGGCCTCCTCCCAGTGACTGTCCTAGAATATCAGTTATGTTTAGAAACATGGATGTATTTAGGTGTCACGGAAAGATAACTAGATTTGAAATTGTTACTTTACCAAAGCGAGGAGAAGAATAAATTTTTCACAAGCCAATTCAAGCAGACTGTAAGGGAAGTGCTGTTCACCATAGCAAGCTCATCTGCAATATTTTGGAGATGTTGAAATCATCCATCTCACTGTATACAGTATACACAGGTAAATCACATAAAACTGCTCAATATGTAGCTGTTTCATCCTATATCACTTGACAAAATCCTTCCAAAAAATGGAACACCACATTTATTAACAATTTAACACCTAATTGTTTTCATAGCTTTTAAAAGGCCACAAATATTTGGGGTTACTTTTCTACTTTCCTACTACATTGGTATAACTTTCCATTTTTTGTAATAGACCCACCTTGTTGGCATATACCTTATAATAGCTTACATATATTGCTCTCAATTACATTCTGCAAAATCTTTATACAAACAAATTTAATTTTAGTTAGAGCATGCCAAAAGCGTATATTTATGAGACATTTGTTCTTAAAAATAACATTACACTGAAGACCATTCACAAAATACATGGCTATTTTTTCTATGGCTAAAACAACAGCCACAATTTTAATGGCGCATGCTTACCTCTCACCTCCATGAATAGGTCATGCCCAGGATGAAACTTGTGATGGATAGTGAATCGTGATTTCACTAGGAAACCACCATGTGCACCAGACTTGACATTATTAGCATGTATAAAACATCAATTCATCTTTAGATCTAACAATTCACTAATGAAATGTTATGTTATGGAGAAAGACAACCAATGCGAGTTGCATAAGGATCAAAGATTATTTATAAAGGGCGAAACTGCATTCCCACCTTATGCACCCCCGGAAAAATCACTGTAAATCTTTTACTGAGACTTTTGCCATGGATTCTAACGAACCAAAAGTGTTTTCACTGCTATACCTCACATACAAGAATCCATCATCATCTTTATGTTTCTCATAAACGGAGCCCATCAATGAAGCTGCATGGGAAAGCATCCAAAAGAAGGATTCAGCCTTGATCTATCTAAAATGGTCATGTACAGATGCAACACATCCAAAGAGAAATTAATCAAATTACCAGTCTGCGGTAGAGTATCTCCTATGAACACAAAAAGTGCTCTTTCTGGGCTCAAATGCAATCTGTCACTAAGGATGTGGATGAACTGCCCCACTGTTAGATCCCGAGGAGCCAAAAACCTGCACTCATTTTCAAACTCTAATTATAGAGGCACTGATGAAACACAACATTATCTATGAACATGTTTTGATTATTTCAGAGTAGCACACCATACAAGTTGCATCACTCTCACCTAACCTCAAGAGAACCCTCTTGGTACACTCCTATCCCATAATGTACTATTTGTTAAACTAGTAGCAACAAGGAAGGTCTTCCTGCATGCATGTGTTCTTGCATGCAGAAGACTTAAATTAGGAAACCAATTGTATTTAATTTACNTGCTCTAAATTAACTTTAGTGAACCACTAGTTAAAGTGAAAGTGAAATTAGAGATTTCGCTTTACCTAAAGTTATAAAAGAGAGATCAATTGGTGGAGAGAACACACACGTGTATTCTGACAGAGACAGGATACAGACAAGGAGAGAAAGTCAGACAAAGGATTTAGCTGAGAAGACGGAGGAGCGAGCAGCAGGATCATCGAGCTTCGTATAGCTGGGCCGTACACTCACACAGGAGGGTGTTGAGGTTTAGCTGGGATTTGCCCAGTGATTCTGCCGGGTACTGCATTCGCCAGGTTCGGGTGAATTTGCAGTGATTGTAAAAGTTCCATATTTTCTCATAACAAAATCTATATCTGACTGCTGCACCGGTTTTCCCATCTTGGGTTTTTCCGGGGGTTTCCATACCCAAAATAATAGTGTCAATATTGTGATGTGATATTGTGATTTATTTCTCAGTTTTATATTCCGCTGCATACTGTAAAAGATATTCAAGTGTGGTTATCAGTTGATATTTTGCATGCACTGTTTAGCTCTAGTTGAATATTAAAGGAAAATTTTACACTGTCTAGTATTTATGATTGGCTAAATGTTAATGAAATTTCTCAACATCTCTGGCTGCTGCCTATTGTTGTAAACTGTAAATAATAGAGATAACTACAGTACAAGTATGTATCCAATATCCAAGGGATCAATAAGGTCTACAATTCAAATTTTGCAGCATTTGTGACCCCTGAGCTCAACTTAGAGGATAAGGCTAACATTCGCTCAATTAAAATCTCAGATATGTGTGATAGGCTTCGGATATCTATTCATTTGTCCAACTGTCTTTCCATAGAATTCCTTACAATTGCTCTCACAGTATAAGAGCTGTTTAAGAGAACAATACTGCCAATTAAAACTGAGTTACATGATCCTTGACAAGGATTTACCTCTATAAATGCTTTCCCCTGCTGGCTCCTTGCTTGGATACAATGTTGCAGCCAAGCAAAGAGACAAAAAAATTGATAAAAGAATATTAGAGCCAAGGGAAATGACCTTGGTTTTAGTTTTATTCAACTCTTAGACCACATTAATATAAAAGTGAATCTCAAATACATTGACAAGTGGTGAGAAATAAAAGCTCACTTAAAGGGTTAGTGAATATATAACAAGCACTTAGTAAGGATGTAGCCTTTCCTTCTCTCCATTAAGGATTCCATTTTCTGAGAGGGGGCCTTATCTCCTTTCAGTGGGGGCATTTCTTTTCTTGGATTTTGGTTCAGTTGTGCCTCATCAAATGCATTTCCCTTGTGGGAGGACCTTTACCCATTTGACACCAATTGCTGAGGATTTTTTAAATCTTGCCTACTTTATTGCAGTTTGAGATCATTTTCATATTTTCTGGTACAACCCCTAAAGCCATTGTTAAGTTAGGATTTATGGCCAGATAGTTCATGAGGATGTATGTTAAAAGAACTTATGTGTTGCTGTTCCATAATGCATGTCTCTATGTTCCAACATTGTTAAGCATGGTTATCCCACATATATAATAATTCTACCCTTAAGCCTTTACCATTAGGTGGATAAAATTTAACCGAGGCTGATTCTGGCAATGATTTTATGAATTATAATAATAAAGTGGTCATTATAATTTTCAGCTCATTTTGATATTTAAATTATTCTATGACCAGGAAGGAGCATCTAGGTTAAAGGGTGTGTGATTTGTTTTAATGTTTTAAAATGGCATTGAATTCTTCCTCATAGATAGTTAGAGAATGTTGGTTCGTTGTATGTTGTTGATCACATATGGAACTCTTGGTGATCCCCCAGCCAACAATCGGTGATATTTTAATATTTATGTAATGACATCTTGAATTCATGTTTTAATAAATTCCTAGTAAGTTCTTGCATATGGTGGAGGTAATGCCCATGTGTAATAATCACGGTTCAGGGGGTTCATACCTAACAATCTATGTACTTACATGTTGAGTTGTGAATAATATAATTTATAAATGATTGGATCGATTCTTGCAAGTCATCCTACTAAAATACATTAAGCTATTGATATCCCAATTTGTGCATGTTAACAAGATGTGCTTTGAATATTTCTAAGTAGTACTCACTAAAACCTTAACGAGTATTTCTTGGACTCTATGTTAGTCTTCAAGTAATTGAAACTCGGGCTAACACATCAAAAAATTGGAAAATACTCAGTAGCACAAGTAATATCTTTAATTATAATATTTTTAAAAATTTTGTTTTTCTCTATTTGTTGAATTTTTGTCCAGTTTTTGTCGAATCTGAGTCATACTCTTCCTGCCCAACCTGGCTGAGTGATTTGCTATTCATGTTGTGTGACTGACACTTTTTTTGTAGATAATTTTATATGAATAAAAAACAGAAGTCACATGCTTGTGAAGCCTTGACGATGCCCAAAAGCTATGTTTTTTCTTTTATCGCACTGACTTATGCTCATCTATGTGTACATAGTTGGACCTAGTAAATATTGGAATTGGTGTCTACTAATTTTAATTTTATTAACACTTGGACTGACATGACTTCCTGGAGGGGGACTATCGGCATAAACTACTAATATTTTTTAGTAAAAATGACCATGAGTCTAGGCCATTGACGATGTATTTCACAATGAGGCTCATTCATCAATCCTTTTGAAAAAGCACAGGTCTAAAATTGCCCCTTGAGCTTCATTAGACCAAACAAAAAGTCCATACATATATATTATAAAGATTTTTTTCCAAGGAAAATCTCATAGGATCCCCTCCTCTTCCCTAGAAAATATGGATGGAGGGCAGCTCAAATAGAACGGAAGACCTCACGGGAAACTCCACCTTGAAAGAGTCCATTCAAAACAATTGAACTAACTCATTGGGCTCAAAAATTTGAAGGACATGGGGGTAGGCTTTGATCCACTTATGTTGCATGGATCATGAGATCATTTAATATAATTGCTCTAGGTGCAACCACTACCTCAAGTTACCCCGAGGCTCCAAGAAAATCCCTCATGGAATTTGAGTCTTGCCCACAAGTGAAAAAATTATCCCTCGTCACCAATGGATCCAACCACTTTGGGCTTTCTAATTGAAGGACATGGGGGTGGGCTTTGGTCCACTTATGTGTGCACCTATCAAGAGATCATTTTTAATATAATCTCTCTAGGTGAAAACACGCATTTGACCACTACCTCAAAGTGACCCTCTGGCTCCAAGAAAATCCCTCACGGGAATTGAACTTTGCCCACTAGTGAAAAACTCATCTCTCCTCGCCAATAGATCCAAACCCTTTGGGCTATTAAATTTTGAAGGACATGGGAGTGAGCTTTGATCCACTTATTTGTGCATGGGTCACAAGCAAATTCCGTTGTACCAATATGTCCTTTACTATTGAATGTGGAACATAAGCTATGATCTTGGAAATTGGAATACCCCACATAGCTCCTTAAATGTTTCAAAGATTGTATTAAAGCATAAGATTATTTCTCCATGATAGGATGCTTTAGTTCCTAATCTTTGAGTGCTTTTCCCATGAATACCAGGGGTTGCTCCATATTTTGCTCATTCTTTTGGAGCAACATTCCTACAATAATGTTCTCGGAAGCAAATGAAAATATCTAAAAAATATAATCACAGCTCACTAAAACTAGGGTTAAGGCAATAGCTTCTTTGATTCTCTTGAATGCCTCCCTATTCTCATCATTCCACTTACATACTACATCCTTCTTCAACAAATTTGAAATGTGTTTGGTGATTTCTGCAAATTTTGGACTGAACCTCCTTATTAAGTTCATCTTTCCAAAGAAAGATTGAACAACGTTCTTACATTTAGGCTGGGGATATTCTAAATGATTTCCACTCTTTATGGGTCAATATTTACCCCCCCTTCGATATGATGCGACCAAAAAGCTTCCCTTTCATCTACCCCAAAAACTAATCTTGGGATTTAATGAAATCCCATACTTTCTACATCTCACAAATACTTGCCCCAAATGAAGAATGTGATCACCTCTCTCCTTGGAGAAATCTATCAAGTCATCTTGGTATATCTCAATGATTTTACCAATCAAAGCCCTATATGCAAAATCCATACCTCTTTCAAATGTTCATCCAACATTCATCAAACCAAAAAGCATCCTCAAACACTCATAGGTGCCCCATGTTGTAGTAAAGGTTTGTCTTGTGTTGATCTTCCTCTTTGACCAAATCTGATTATATCTTGAAAAAACATCCAACATGGACAACATACCAAACTAATAATCCTTTGAAACAAATTCTCCAAACTGGGCAATGGATGGTTATCCTTTAGAGATAACCAATTCAAGTTTCTAAAGTCAACACGAAATCTTATCTCTCCATCCTTCTTCCTTACCACCACCAAGTTCACCAACCAAGATGAATGTCTAGTTGGTGATGATCCGTGCATCCAACATCTCTTGCAGCTCTTTTTGGATTAGGGAGGCCAATTTAGGATTTATTTTTCTCAATTTCTGTATAAATGGCTTATTATGCCTTGTACTGTATTAGCACAGTATCACTTATTTTTTCTTTATTTTCTCCTAGCCTATTGATGTAATCCAGACTGTTGTGCCCCATTTTTTTGCTTATGGGGATTCTATGTGATATGAGTGATGTGATCATCATGAGATGATGTTATTTCTTATGCCTTGTTCTACTGCTTGTCAGGTGATGTACTATGATAATGATCTATTACTTGATGCTGTATTATAATGTATACCATTGTTATATGATATATTTGTATCTGATTGTTTTGATGAATATAGCTAGTAGTACCTTGCATAGGTTGACAAAGGTGAAGGGTTGTTGATTTAATGGCATACCATGCACCAAGATGACTTTTCGGCTTATACTCATTTTGTTATTAACTTATTTACAAGGACTATTCCCCCTTCTTTGGTTCTACCTTTAGCCCTATTCATTTCATCCAAACCACTCCATCTTATGTTTGCATCCCATTGGCTTGAAGTTGATTGTTTGACTCTTGCTCTCCCCATTTGTGGATGTCACCATTTGTGCATTGTTGTTTCATAATTGTGTCTAAGGGTTGTTGTGTTGTAGCAAATCCCCAGTATAGGAGGTCCCCAAGTATGCTCCACAAGGCCAACTGTCAATAGTCAGGAAGAGCTATAATTGAGCAATGCCTTCTCCCGGATCCAAATTCTCTATGTTGTTATATAATGGTTAACGATTATAAAAGTAGGCAATCCCTGTCGAGGCTATAGACTATCTGGCTAGTAGCAACTATTATGCTTATTTGCATCTATATGCATTCATGTGGCAACTCTGTCGAGGCTATGGACAATCTGCTGGTAGTGGAGCTAAGGTTGTGTTATCACTGGTATCTAAAAGGTGTAAATCCAGGGCTAGTATCTTCCAAATGTTAGCCCTATGCTAAAAGAAAAGGAAAAGGAAAAAGGAAAAGTTGAATCAAAGGAACCATTACTACTATGGGTCAAAGGAAAGGTACCTCATAACACAGCCCTTCTGATAGACACATGCTTTTGCTATCTCAGATCTGTATTATTGGTGAAACCACAAAGGATCTCCAGTTCCCTTATCTTGAGTCAACCATACAATCAAATTGAATCCACTTTCCAAACCATCTTGTGAGTTATTCATCTCCACCCCAAAGAAGAACTAGTTCTTTGGTAAATACTTTAATATTTGCATGGTACTGGTATGCTCTTAGATCATTAATCCAACGAATCTATTTATAGATACTTATGGGGTATATGATATATCATCATGATTTCATGACTATACTATATGATTACTCACACTTAAACAATTAAATGCATTATGTCTATTATGTACATTGATTCTACAAATGTACACCACTATTGGTCCACCTAGGAAAATCCTTAGTAGCAATACAACATCATAACAGAGTTTCAAATACTCAAAGACATCATCATGCCTCCCTCGTAGATATTCAATGAATTTAGTGGTTGTTGGTCTAGTTTTGTATGTAGCCAGTCCCGTCACTGAGGGACCTATTAGGCCATCTTTCATTGTACATGTGATCCATGCATGTGGACACATATTTGGACACCCATTTGACCATTTATTGATGTATATGCCACCCGATTGGTCACTACTACCATAGACCAATCATTACTGTAGGGTGGTGGGATTCATTACATGGTGTTTTGCAATCAGATCCTCATGATCGTGCATGGGTTTGATGCAATCATTATTTTCCGAGTCTACTGATGGATTTGGATACCCATTTGGCTTGTCTATCCAATGGACCCCTAGTTTTCTTAACGCCCTTCATCATAGGTGTTGATGATTGTAGCGTCGAGAGGTCTCCTCATACAAGTCAGCCCCCAAAGAAGATAAACAATAAACAATTATTTATATGCATAAGCAAATCGACTCCATCAATTGTGCTAGTAGGCCCCTACAAGTGAAAAAAAGGACAAGCTAAGACAACTATAAATAAAGAGGATGCCACATTCATTTCACACATGAAGCAAGTTCGCTAAGTCAGCTAATCAAGTGCGAAAGAAAGAGAAGAAGGATGAAGGAAAGAGGAAGGCTACTTCTAGGTTTACTATCTTTGGGAGAGTTTCTTCTTTGTATCTTGGGTTTATCTACAACTTGTCTAGGTGATAACTCTTGTATCTGGATTCTGGACATACTTTGTATCTTGAACTGAATATCTACATTATAAAGGTTGTTGGGTTTTCTTCCCTTGTGTAGAAGGGATTCCCAGGATAAAAATCTTCATGTCTTTGTTTTTTGTGCATGGTTATCTTTTAGTGATCCTTATTTATTTCTGCTGCAATTAAAGATCAAAATTATACTGCTATATAAAAAATTCAACATGGTCTTAGAGTAGTTCTGAAAGGATGGCCATTAGCTAGCAATTGAATTCCGAAAATAGTAGATGATCAAGGTTTAGAAAAAGTTTAAGAGAGTATGCAAAACTTTAAATCTACGGATTGGTATGCTCTTAGAATGAAGAATCACCCAGACCGTTTGAAGACCTGTTGAGACAGGTGGTTGCCTACAAGTTAAAGAACTTGCAGATATACCTTTCTGCCCTGGCATGTGAGATCATTGAGTAGAACAAATTGATGGCAAAGCAATTAGCTTCCATTTTTTGTATTGATAAAGACAACGTCAATTGCCCTTTCTACATTGAGATTGGAGCATGCAGGCATGGGGATCAATGTTCGGCTACACACGAGACCAACCATCTGTCCCACCATCTTGCTTTCAAATATGTACCAGAGACTGACATGGTAACTCCTGGAATGGATATCCAAGGTCACGCGATGGATCCTCGAAAGATTCAGGAACATTTCGAGGACTTTTCCGAAGATTTGTTTGATGAACTCAGCAAGTATGAAGAACTCGAGAGCTTGAACATTTGTAATAATTTGGTTGATCATATGGTTGGGAATGTGTATGTGCAATTTCAAGAAGAAGAATCAAGCTACGAATGCGTTGCGATCTTTGCAAGGCAGGTTTTACGCAGGCTTCCCAATCATCGTGGATTTCTCTCCTATTACTGATTTTCATGAAGCAAGATGTAGACAATATGAAGAGAATAATTATAATCATGATGGCTACTGCAACTTCATGCATCTGAAGAAAATAAGTCTAGAGTTGCGACGAAGGTTATTTGGGAGATACAGGAGCTACAGCCATAGTCAAAGTCAAAGCGAGAGTGTTAGGCCACATAGGGACTATGATAAACATCTATATCATGATGATCGCCCTCATCATGGAGGCCACGGATATGATAGGAGATATGAAGATGATCGGGATGGCCAACGTGGGTGAAGAACTTGAAGTCGTTTTCCAGGAGGTCGTAGAAGAGTCACAGTCGAATCCATAGTCCAAGACGTAATAGAAGTCAAGGTTTTGGGGTCTCCAGGTAGACCGACAAGGGTGGGCTCGGCAACATCAACGATTACTGCATCCACCACTGCATCTACCTTGTTGTCATTGTCAGATATGCGGATGATAATGACAGAAGAGGAGTTGATGATCTTGACCAAGTTTTCGACAAAGAGTCCAAAATAAAACCTGTTCTGGAGATCGACGACGAGCCTAGGTCATAGGTATTATCACTAGTGGTAGTGATACCTGGTGCTTCTACGTACATGAACAGAGAAGGATTCAGCATAGCTGAAGTTCGAAAATTCTCTTCAAAATAAAAGATAAGTATTTGTTATTTGAGCTATTCCTTAAATTTCTAAGTGTTTTGAACATATTTAAGGGATATTGTTCATAATAGTTGAATGTAAATCTATGATACTGCAAGGAAGTGTGTCATGCTTGTTATAGTGAAACAAGTTATGCATTTATATATGGCTAAGATAAACGAGCAATAGGCTCATATTGTGCATGTTATGCATGTGTTGAGTAAGTAGCCTATAATGTTGCATTGCATCCCGTGAGCCCTTGATGGAGCTAGCCTAGGATGAAACCTCTTTACTAACATGCTAAGAGCAATACATACTCTTGATAGTATGTTCTAGTGGAGATGGAAGGCATCTAGATAGTTACCAAGTATGTTGGGATATGGATGGGTGTTGTGTTGAACCATTGGCTAAAATGCTAAAATCTCATAATTGGTTACATTATTGTGTGCACTATGTCATTATACATAAGAAATTGTTATTGCATTGAAATGTCAACATGATTTAATTAAATTTCATGATTATGCAATGTTGCTAACTATGTGACTCAACTTGACTTGTAGGAAACACCATGTGCTATGACCTACAAGAGAAGGATGATGAGACTTGTTCCAAAGAACAAGTGATGATTGTTCAGCAAAGAAGACATTATATAGGTTGTGAGGTCAGCTAGCCTGCAGACCCATTGTGGAAGATCAAGCATAAAATGAAGGATGAGTTGGATTCCAACTCAAGGTGATGATAAGAATAACGCAAACCTGAAGAGTTGCTCGATCAGGAATATAGCATATGGAAAGAAACCTCTATATTCAGAGGGAGCAACTACGCAGGATGTAGCAGTGAGGCTGGACATCAAGAGGAAGCTTAGTACTCTAGGATTGATAATGAGTTTAGGATTCAGAAGCAGCAAGAGAAATTCATTATCAAAGGGAGTTGGCTTCAAGTTCCAGAAAACCAGGATGGCTTCTATGACAGAGGAAGCATCTACAGTGGATGTAAAGACTTCCTTCCTCAACGATGTGATTGAGAAAGAGGTCTACATTGAGCAGTCAGAGGGTTTCATGATCCGTGGGAAGGAGTCCCATGTGTACAGACTACAGAAGGCCTTGTACAGACTCAAGCAGGAACCACGAGCATGGTATTCTAGGATTGACGGATACTTGGTGAGTTTGGGCTTCACCAAGAATGCGCTGCAGTAGTGCCATGGATAGGAAGAGCACCTCTGGGTGTTGCTTCAATTTGAGGTCTACTATGGTTTCGTGGCGTACCAAGAAGCAAACTTCTGTGGCATTAAGTAAAGCAAAGGTTGAGTACATTGTAGTGTGTGTGGTAGTTCATGAAGCAGTACAGTGTCGGAAGCTCCTTGCTGGATTGTTTGGTCAGATGACGGAGTCGACCCTAATTCACTATGATAATCAAAGTTGTGCAACTTTCAGTGAATCCAGTATTTCATGACAAGTTGAAGCATGTGGAGACCCAATACCATTACATCCGAAACATGGCGTAGAGGGGAGCAGTCCAGCTCCAGTATATTCCTATAGATGATCAGATTACCAACATTCTCACCAAGTCTGTTCCCAGGGTAAAGCTTGTGTACTTCTGTGACAGGATTGGAGTGGTGGAGAATGTTTCCCTCGTCAAGAGGGAGCAATGATATTGTAGCATCAACGAATCATTCTCCTTGATATGAGGAGAATGGGGTGACACTCCTTTGAGAAGGAGAAAGAGGGAGGTAACTGTTCTAGATGATACTCGATGGACTGAATTGAGTTGATTTATGATACTCCTCGATGGACTAAGTTGAGTTGCTATGAGTTGTGCTTCTATGGGTTGTATCCCATTAACCCTGAACTGGGAGAACATAGATTGATGGACTAATCTATGATGGTCCATGGATATATCAATGGACTGATATGTTGTACATGGACACTTCTCAATGGACTGAGTTGTGTTGGTACGATTCTTTGGGTTGGTGCCCAGCATCCCTTATGGTTGGGAATGACTCATAACTGGGTCGGTGCCCTGCAACCCTTGGGGTGTATCCCATGTGGTTGGGATAATTTGTCACTAGGTTGGTGCACAACAACCCTTGGGGTGTAGCCCATGTGGTTGGGCAACTTATGGGTTGTAGGCCATTGTCCCTTGAGGTTATAGCCCATGAGGATGTGATGGAGAAGTCTCACATGCGGTTGTACCCCTTGTGAGCCCCATAAGTCGTAGCCTATGTGAACATCATGTAGTTGTATCCCTTGACAAGGAGGAAAAAGTCTCACATGTGATTGTAGCCCTTGTGGTGGTTGTAGACCTTAACGTGACAAAGTCTCACATGAGGTTGTATCCCTTGTGAGTCCACATGGCGTTTTAGCCCTTATGGACGTCATGAGGTTGTAGCCCATGATGTGGTGACAACTCACTAGTGGTTGCAGCCCTAGAGGACGTCATGTTGGTTGTAGCCACATGGTCGTGAGAAGACCTTTCTTATGATGAAGAGATGTCCAAGACAAGTCATGATGCCCAAATGAAATCCAGATGTGTTCTAGCATGATGATACCTCCTTAGCTAAGAGGGAGTGTTGATGATTGTAGTGTCGAGAGGTCTCCTCATACAAGTCGGCCCCCAAAGAAGATAAATAATAAATAATTATTTATATGCATAAGCAAGTCGACTCCATCAGTTGTGCAAGTTGACCCCTACAAGTGAAAAAAGAACAAGCTAAAACAACTATAAATAAAGAGGACAACACATTCATTTCACACACGAAGCAAGTTCGCTCAATTCAGCTAATCAAGTGTGCAAGAGAGAGAAGAAGAAGGACTAAGGCAAGAAGAAGGATAATTTTGGGCTTGTTATCTTGGGAGAGTTTCTTCTTTGTCTCTTGGATTTATCTACAGCTTGTCTATGTGATTACTCTTGTATTTGAATGTACTTTGTATCTTGAACTGAATATCTACATAAGAAAGGTTGTTCGGTTTTCTTCCCTTGTGTAGAAGGGTTTCTTAGAATAAAAATCTTTGTGTCTTTGTTTTGTGCATGGTTATCTTTCAATAATCCTTATTTATTTCTATTGCAATTTAAGATTGAAATCATACTGCTATATTAAAATTTCAACATAGGTGATTTCCAAGATAGGGGTTCTCAATTTCCGAAATTAGTAGGCTGTCAAATTTCATGATCGTGCATGGGATTGATGCACAAACAATGGGTTGAGCATTGGGGCACTTTTGGGCACCCATTTGGCCTCCAGGACATTCAAATAGCCCAATGCTCCAGTGGATTGCCAGCTTCCAGTTACAGGTGGTCAGATACTTATAGTTTAGCGGAATGACAGATTATTGAGGTCATATGCTTTGGGTTTCTCCCTTATTTACCTAAGTTTGAGCAAATATTACTACTAGAGCCCCTCTAGTGCACTTTTTGTTATATTTTGACATTGAGTCGCACTTTTTCACTTTATGAGAGTTTTATTTGGCTCATTAGAGAAGTCAACTTGCTTATGTGGTGCACTTTTTGTTATATTTTGACATTGAGTTGCACTTTTCACTTTATGAGAGTTTTATTTGGCTCATTAGAGAAGTCAACTTGCTTATGTGGATGAGTTACACACATGTTGAGGCACTTTTTGATGACTAGGCACCTGGAAACACATGTCGAGGCAGTCAATTTTATTTAGCATGGATCTCACTTGATAATTATATCCTAGCCCTTGATCTTCACTCTACACATGGATCACTTAACTCTACAAATGGATTGTACCACTAGTACGACTTGCTCATGGAGGCTTCTAGACCAACAACTTGGCATTAGAACACTTCTAACTACCTTGCACTTGTGAGGAAAAACTCTCGAGGAATATTACGTCATTGTTGACATAGTATATTGATTTCTTATCATTGTATGAGGGTTTTTCAGCTCATGCGCCCTTCCTTGAGAAGGGGAATTCACCAATTATGGATTATTTTATTGTATATGGTCAGATCCACCACTTGGAATAGTGGATCTAATCCATTGATCTATAGCTTCCCATCCTCATTAGGATCATCGCTTGTATATTTTATTTACACCATGGATTTGGTCTAAAACCCTAAGTGCACCCTCCTTGTGTTATAAAAGGAGAGGTCGATTGTGGTTGAGAGTTTTGAAATACTAAGATATTGAGAATTTGTTTGGGGGATCAACTTCTGTCCTGCTTCAAGTTTCTCATGTGTGGAAAATCATTGGATTTCCAAGTTTTCTTTCCATGGTAATGATATTGTTATTCAATGAAGCTTTGAGGTAAAATTGTTCTTGTTTTGTTTAGTTAAGGTAAAAATAAATCATAGACTGCTAATAACCTCCTTGATTTGATCAATAATTGAATTGAATCTTTAGATTGCTAACAAGCTCTTTGCATCCATTCTATTGTTGATCTTTCCTTGGCCATTTATCTAACCTTGTGGCGAGTCTACTATATGGTTTTGGATTGTTTGTAGCCTCCTTTGTCTTTGTAGGTTTTCATCAAGAAGAGGAGCAAAATGATTGATCCAAGCTCAAGCTAGAAAGGAGAAGGGATTGTTAAGAGCCTCCCATCTCCTTTAAGGATACCGGAGTTGCTACTGAGAAGGGTTCTAGACTCCATAGGCCACCAACAACAAAGAAAATAGGCACTTGATCTTCCTTCCCCTTATCTATTCCATATCTCTTCCATTTTACTTATTATATGTTTCCCTTCTACTTGCATTCATTGTAAAAAGTTCTCTTGAAGACTTGAGCTTCTTATTGAGATTATGTTATACTAAGCTTAACACCTGTACTTGAACACAACTCATTAGGAAGCCTAAAAATCACATAACACATTAAGAAGATAACTCAAAAATAATCACTAGGTAAATCTCTTGGATGGCTTGTTTATTGGATGCATGTTTTGACTAGTGAGTGTTTGTTTCAAGTATTTGCTAGTTCAATTTTGCTTGCTGCCCTATTTATGACAGCAGTAAACTTCATATGGTTTGCAAGCTTAGAAGTGTTGAATGATTTTAAAATCACCTTAGCATTTGTGCACTTTTAGGTCGGGTAACTTGTTGTAATTTTTGAGCAATTCAATTTACATATTTTATCAAGCCAATTGCTTAAATTTGCATGCTCACTATTGCTGGTTGTTAATTCAATAATCTCAACATTTCACTACTACCCAAGATAAAGAGGAGTCTAGTCTTGACCTTTAGCAAGGCCTCCTTTGCTCAAGGTCAATACTTTGTCTCTTTGCAAGAGGAGAAGTTTCAAAAGAGAGACTCTTAGGAAACTCATTCTCAAAGTTGTGGGCAATCATACAGTCACATAAGTAAATCTCAAGTACCTTGGATACATCCCAAGGGAGCACTCTCACACTTGTGTTTTACCCCGTCGCACATTATTTTGGGTTATCAACATTTTGTATTTTACACTTGGCTAGGTGAATCAAGTATTTAAAGTCTAAGTGATATCATTTGGTAAATGTCGATGCTATATTAATCATGATATGTTACGTCTTAGTTTGAGCACTTTACTTTCACATATCTAGAGGTTGAACCACATATTTTATTGGCATGTTATAAGTATTGAATTCATGGTATAATTTGATAAATCAAGGCTTTAATTGGTTAAATCATCTACTCAAATTAGGTCCTTGGGCTTATCTTTAGTCTCTTTGGATTCACTTGATCTTTGGTTAGTATCCTCCTTGCCACCATTAACCATAGATCTTAAGCTAGGAACCTTTCTCATTCTTGCCCTAGCCCAACTAAGGATCTTAGATTTAATTCTCTACATTTTCCTAAGTATCCTTGGCCACAAAATTGAGTGCACCAAATTCAACTCCATTTAAATACTCTAGTTACACTTAATCTCTCGCAAAATCAAATTGATTGGCACTTGAGAAAGTTGCCCCATGTTGTACTCTCCTCTTTAGGCTTGCACATGGAACTTCAAGTTAGCACCCTAGAAAATCTAGTTGGGGACACCTCCCGTGGCTATTCCAAATATCCTTAGGAGATTTAGGAGGCCTAAAGAGAGAAAGAGCTATCCATGTGACACTTAGGGGTAGATCTCTATGGTTATCCAAGTCTAGTAATCAATATTCCTTGCATCATAAGACAGCTAAATTGTGCATCGACATGGCTTGGCACCTTCCTCAAGGGGAATGGTGTGTTAAATGATATCCTCCTTATAGGCTTTCAAATTATCATAGGTCCATGCAAATGCATCTCTATATTCCCTCACCAAATCCTCCACCTTCCTTCTCTCCATCGTTGAAGTGGTCTTTCCCAAGCTTATGAGCTTTGGACTCTCCTCTAACCCAATATTAATCTCAACACTATCCACATGCTTGATCACTTCTTTTATTTGTACATATTTATGTTTATCAAATATTCTCTCTAACAGAACAAGTCCTTTTAGAAAGTCGTTGCCCTAAAGCTCCTCAATTTCCCCATCTCAAGGTTCTCATCACCCTCACCCCTCCAGTCAACTTTATACTCAACAAGTTGTTGCCCTGAAGCTCCTCAATTACCCCCATCTCAAGGTTCTAATCACCCTCACCCCTCCAATCAACTAGAGATCTAAAGATAAATTTCATCTTAAACTCCTATGGGACAAGGCTATCACATGGTTGAATAACATAGGCAACAAAAACCAAAGAATTAGCTCTTGCATTTTGTTCTCTTGGGACAACTCACTAATGGCAAAGGCAGAAGACAACTCAGTAGTATCCCAAACTGCATGTTTGTATCGTTTCAACCTATTGTTCTTTACTGAAAACTCATTCTTTACTTGCTTCACCTCAAAGTCTGAATCAGCAACAACCGCCAACACCTTAATCTTTGAAACAGTAAAATATTGTTTTTACTAGAAAACCCTATGTAAGTAACATAAGTGGTCCATAAATGGATCAATAGTAATGTAAAAATGTGATGTATGATAGATGATTAATAGTTACATAGGTTTGGGCTTTATATAAGCCCGTCATGCACCTTTTCGTAAAAGGGTATGAATATTGACTTAGATAGTCTTTAATTAATAATAAATTAATATTAATATTATTTTATTATTTTATTGTTACATTGCCTTCCCCTTAAGGGAAGCTTTGTCCTTAAGGGAAGCTTTGTCCTCAAAGCTTCATTGACAACAATGTCTGATTTTGCTTGAATTGTCATCTCTAGATCCTTTGCGACACTTGATGAAATAAGACGATACGAGTTACGGATTCTTCAGGAGAATTGTCGCATCGTATCTGTTGTGGTCCATCCCAGATCTATTTTGATCGGACCTCTGAGATCGTTTTGGGGAGTGGGTCGTCTCAATTGTTGCTTAGTATGTCGAACTGTTTGCCTGTTAACATAACTTTTTTGTGAATGCTCAGTTTGACCCTGTCGTTGGTCAAAATGACAATTATAATTGAGATGTCTGTAAAGCATATGTGTTGTTTGTTTTTCTTCCTTTTGAACTGCAGCGAGGACTGTCTTCACTTCCTCGACTTGATTTCTTTGTGGGATAGGTCTTCTTGTTTGTTGTTTTGTATTTTGATTTGCTGTTCTTGCTCGTCTAACATCATCTCTCCTCTGTGTGTGTTCATTTTGACCCTGTCGTTGGTCAAAATTACGTTTATAATTGAGGTGTCGAGAAGGAGTTCTTGTTGTTTGTTCTTCGGTTGTATTGACTTGTTTTTTATCTATGATGATGATTGAATTTACTTCCTCAACTTAACTTTGTTTTCAGAGAGTCTGGATGCTTCTTTCTGGATTTGCGTTATTTTGTTCTCCAGTAGATTGTTTTTACTCTGAATCTTCTCGAACCTTTCGTCTTGCGACTTTTTGTCCTCTTTTAACTTATCGATTTGTTTCTCTAGTTCTTGATCAAGATTCTTTAGGCGTTGGTTTTCTTCTTGATTTTATAGAACTCTTCCTTCGAGGTCTTTATTGGATTGTTCTTTCTTGCGACTATGTTTCAGTTTTTTAATCTTCGTAATTAATGTTTTGTTATGATTTTGTAGTCGAAAAAGTTCTTCGGTATTGCTTGATAACACCTTGTTGATCTTTGTAATTTCCAACTTATGTCTTTTCTTAATATCGTCATGTTGTTGCTGGAGTTTTTCCTTCTGTTGCTGATGTTGACATAACTCGAATTCTTGATTTTCTCGCTTTCTCTGGATGTGCTACAACTCATTATATTTGTCCATGATGAGTTTGTTTAAAAGCCTTATTTGTTCTTCTAACTCTTCATATCATCCATCAGTTGATTCTTCGTCTTTAGTTTGCGATAAAGGGACTATCACTGAGAAATCCTGTAGCGCTATTTTCTTCTTCTCATGGAAGAAAGTGATGCACTTCTGTTTTGCATTGACGGAGAATGTTCCTAGTGTTTCCAACCAGTTATAACCCAACATTATGTCAATGAGATGGTCGTCTGTAGCTGCGACGGTGAATTGAGCTGCAAAATGATAATCATCGATTTGTAATGGTACTTCTATTTGGTCTTCATTTGACTCATTCTTCATTGATTCATGAACTTGTACTTGATTGCGACATCAATGTTTATAAAATTTCTTTGTTGGATGGACAAATAGCAATGGCAATTGGACTTTCATCAAATATCCCATTAACTTTCAGCATCGCCATCGGCACTTTCATCAGATAGTTGAGAAATCTTTTATTAAAATCTGTCTCTTCCATTTTCGCTTGTCTTCTTTCCTGATTTTGCTTTGTTCCCTTTTTCTTTATATAATAAGTGTATTTATTACAATTACTAGGTATTAATTATTAATATTATGATATTAATTTTTTTTTTTGAAAATTTTAATAATAATATTATTATTATTATTATATTTTGAAAAGTAAAAGTTTATATAATATAGTATAATAAATATTATTATTTAATAATAATAATAATAATATAATATTATTATTATTATTATTATTTTGAAGTAATGGAATTTTAGGGTTTTTGAACCTAAGAGATGGTAGGTGGGAGTATAGGGATGAATAAGAATGGAATCCGAGCAAGGAGACGGGTTCTTCTTTTTTTTACTTTCTTTTTCCTTTCTTTTATTTTTTTACTTTTTTTCTTTTATCTTTTCTTATTAACTTTTTTCATTCTTTTCTTTACCTTTTGTTCTTTTCTTTTTTTCTTTTTTTTTGTTTTTAACTTTTTCTTTTTTATTTTCTTTTTTGGAGAAGGTCCTATTTTTTAGGGAAACCCTAATATAGTGGTTAAAAACCCAAATCAGGAACTCTAACTTATCTCTGATACCAATGAAACAGTTAAATATTGTTTTTACTGGAAAACCCAATGTAAGTAACGTAAGTGGTCCATAAATGGATCAATAGTAATTTAAAAATGTGATGTATGATAGATGATTAATAGTTACATAGGTTTGGGCTTTATATAAGCCCGTCATGCACATTTTCATAAAAGGACATGACTATTGACTTAGATAGTCTTTAATTAATAATAAATTAATATTAATATTATTTTATTATTTTATTGTTACAATCCTCATGTTTCTTACTAACTCAAGACCATGCCAGAGACCTTCATACTAAACAAAATTGTTGGTGGTGCCAAATTCTAATCTATAAGAATAGCTAGTCACCTTGTGGGGAGGTGAAAACAATGCCAGCACCAGCACCTAATCTAGACTGTGCTCCATCAAAATGCATAATCCAATTTCTCTCCTTCTCTTCAGGTTCTTCCTTTACTTCGGGGCCAATGAGTATGCAAGAATAAAGTAATTACCAAATTCATCCTCTTCAGTACAAACTAATTGGCTCATGGGTTCTTTTGGGTATTCTACAAGGTATTTACTAGGAGGCTCTCTATACAAAGTGACAAAGGTGCCCTCACATGTAGGAATGGTAGCATAAGATAGGTCTAGCTTAATATTACCCCCCAAAC
The DNA here is from genome assembly GCA_001517045.1 of Pseudotsuga menziesii. Lineage (NCBI taxonomy): Eukaryota > Viridiplantae > Streptophyta > Pinopsida > Pinales > Pinaceae > Pseudotsuga > Pseudotsuga menziesii. The sequence goes on from LPNX010345158.1 coordinate 565,283, forward strand.
TAGCAATCCACTTTCTAGATAGCAACATACACCAAGCATCAGGAACATCTATAACCACCACATCCATCAAAATTGATATGTCTAGGTATACTTCTAATTTTACATGCAAATCCTTTATCAAGCCACACCCCTTAATCTCCCTTGAATCCATCACACATACATTTCTATAAGGTCTTGTGATCCTGAGTCCTAAATAATTCATCACCTTGAGAGAGATGACATTTGTTGATGCACTCGAATCAATAATTGAGTTGTGCAAACATAGGTCATTAACTATCAAGTTAATGAAGAAAGGATTGTAGCTTCCATTTTGTCTCCCATGGTTCATAAATTATAACACTACGAGGCAACGTCATTTATTTCATCTACAAACAACCTCTTCAATTTCTCTCTCTGTGCAAGAATTTTTGCCGTCTCCATAAAAGGAACTGATACTTTCAAATTGGATAGCACATGGATCAAATCAATGCTTGAATCTGTACTAAAAGGAAGGTTTTTCTACATTAGGTTCTTTGATGGCTCCTATGGTTTATCTTTGGTTTCTGTTTTCAGGATTTACCCTTGCTGGAACTTGGTTTTCAATGTTTTGAAGAGAAATGAATTTGTTTCTCTTCTAATATTTATTCCATTCCTTCTCTCTTGTTCTCCTCCTATTTCTTCCTGAGATAGCATTTCACTATACATCCTAGTGATGATATCTGAATCAACATTATTTCTGTTGATTTATTTCATTTAATTTTCATCCACGATGTGCACTTTCCTTTGAACATTGTATACATGGTCATGCTCATTTTTCACAACATCTGTATCATGTGTAAGATAATCATCATTCACAAAATTCATGCAATCAAATGGACATGCATCAGGTGTATCATTACTAGATTATTTAGCTTGTATGATCAATGGACATACATCTTCTTCTTGGGAATCTTGACAGGATCTACACCAAGGCAATGTCTCATGTTCAACTACATTGTTTGGATTCAAAGACACAGGAAGTCTTTGGTTTTGGTTTTAATTTTGAGTTAGAGGACCTCTATTTCTTTCCCATCCACCATTCCCTCTGATACCTATTTTGCTAAGTTCTTTCCAATTGTACCAATCAATTTTGCATAGCTATGATTTGTTGGGTAAAACTAGTTTCCATTCTTTTGAGGGCTTTGATTAATGCGGTGATGGGATCAAGAGCAAGCTGAGTTGTGTTAACTGCTCTAGATCGTGTTTCATTTCTTGGGTAGGATCCAAAAGAACTAAGTTGATTTGACTTTCAGGAAGCTATCATGTTCTTCTCTATCTTAATGGTTGATTCTTGGGCTGCTCTAAGGTTTTGAGGGCCCTTTTCTCTATTTTGAAAGCCTAATTCTCCATCAATTGAATCAAGGTAATAAATGAGAATTGTGCCTCAGGAGGTTTAATTTCTACATGTAGCTCCTGGACTGTTTGGTGAAACCTCTTGTTGAACTCCTCTATGGTTTCATTTTCATTTTGTTTAGTATTGGTTAAGGCAGCAAAGAGATATTTGTCATCTTTATGTTCCCCCATTTGTCAAAGAAAGCCTTCTCTGATTTATCCTTGTTACTAATGCTATTGTCAGGTAGGCTAGTAAACCAATCCATGGTATCCTCCTCAAGGGATAAGACAAACGACTTCTTGAACACATCAAGGTCTGCAATACTATATCTTTGAATCAAACTCATGAAGGCTTTCCAATGGTCTCTAGCAAAACAGCATTATTCCTTTGGAAAGTAGGTAGTTTGTCTATGCATTTTTTGGCATGTCATGTGGATACCCATTTATGTTTGCAAAATTGAGAGCTTGTAAATTTCATCTAACCAAGGTGCAGGGTTTGCCACACTACTTTGTTGGTTGGAGTGCCTTGAGTTGTTTGAAAAGGTTTGTCTTGTTTATTCAGTAAAAGATGTGCCTTACGGGGACATTTGCTCACACTATATCTATAATATCTTCCAGGTTCTAGGATCGGGTGAACAAGTTCCTATGATATTGAGCTTGTTGAATACCTTTTGGGTTCAAGTTCTTGGAGTGGAATCGCCAGATGAGCTATTTATGATTTGGAAATTTTGGTTTGTGCTCATCAAGTGTTGTGAATCTAGGAATTCTAAACTCGGGGATAAGGATTTTATCCTCAACAACAGTGCCAAAATGTTACAACAAAAACTAGCATCCAAAACACATGCAAGCTCAACCAACTCCTCAACAAATGTGCCAAGGGATAAGAATGAAGCTTGGTCAAACTAAAATGGCATGTGTGAATGAACAGTGCCAAAAAGGTACCCAACAAATTGACGAAGGGGTAACCACGAGCAAATATTAATTTTTTAATCAAGTTGCCTCAACATGTGTGCCAAAGGGGAGAACTACCCTAAAGTATCATACCACATAGACATAAAGTTGCATTCCCTAGTGAATTCCCTTTCTTTTCTTTCTTTCTTTCTTTCTTTTTTCTAAAGCAACTTAGAGAATGAGGCCCCAATGAAGGTTTATAACCTATGAATATTAATAGGCTGATAATGTAGCACTCTGACTATGGTTTGGGCTAAATTAATCAGAAATAAAAATATCCCAAACCACCTTGGCGTGTTCACAAATGAAAAAGGTGGAATAATGATATATTATGAAGGGAAAACTATATAAATATGAATGAAATGACTCATGCGCCCCCTAGGAAAGGGAATATGATGGAATATGGGGTGATTTGGGTTATGCCTAAATACAAACTGAAAATGTGATGAAATGTGACTGATATTTTGGCACAAAACTAAGAAAGTACACGACCATGTGCTAGAGGACACATACAACTAAGAATAAGACTTGAACCCACTATGCAACAACCAAATGGGAGTAGTGACTAGAAGTCTAGAACATCATGAGCAAGGGGAAATAACAAGATCTCCCTAACAATGATCCAACATGAGCAGAATGCCTCCATCAAGATGAAAAGATACATGATACATAGCTAAAGCGAACTCCACCAACGCTACAAACATAGCCAATCCATGCTGATGAGAGTGAAAGGGCATGAGAAACTGAACATACAAAGTCTCCATGAATACCACATATAAGGGTGGCACCAAGGAAAACATATGGACCATGATAATGCCCATGATTTGAAATTAGTCTGTAGAAAGTCCATAGGTATCATCCTCTCAAGTGTCTTAAAAAATAGTCCTCCGACACCCCATACAAAATATGGTGTAACCCAACCCTACATGGAAGATAACATTTTTGTATTTACCAAGTGATAACCTTGCGACATTTGACATTTTTTTTGGCGTTGCCCTTATTCATGTCGTATCCTCCCAATGAGGTCTAACTAGTCATACTGGCCAAAGGGTGCACTGCCATGCCTACCAAGTTTTTTATGTGATGTTTCTAATATAATCAAAGATATTTTTATAGTAATTATAATAAAAATAAAATAATCTGCCATCAAAAAAGTATACCATGAATCTAACTCAAGGATAGCATGACAATGTTGCTCCATATAGATTAGCTTTGATTCTTGTTTATATAGGAGTGACCTTCGCACTCCCACTATGTATCGCCACTTATGCACTGAACAATTCCATTGACCTACTTTTGGTCAATTGTTAGGCATTAATAGACTTATCTTATCTTATCTTATGACATGTGAAAAACTTTATAATTTCTAGTCTATGAATAACCATATAAACAATCCATATGATATGCTTGCTAGACCTAAGACCTACTGATGTAAAACCATTATTATCTAAATGATGGAGAATCCCAATGATTATAGCTTCCACATGAGAAATTGCAAGAGGCAAAAGGTATATAATGTGTGTCATGTAGGAAGGGAATCAAATACACACTGCCTTGTTGAATAATTATACCATGGTCAAAGCTAAAACATCCATGAAATGTTTCAAAGACATTAAAGGCAATCTCTCGATGCAATAGGCTTAACTACTTTGTGCTCATGGACATGTTTCCAAATTGGGTTTTGAGCAAGCAATTAGAAAGTATTGTATCAGGGATGGATCAAGATAGAAAGTCGATGATGTGCTTGGAGACATTAGCAGATCATCTATGAACAATTACATTAGCTATGGTCCATCAGGTTAAAATCTCTTACTTAACTAACTTTCTATATTTACAGTGACAAGCCAAGCTCCTTATTCCTAGGCAAGTACCGATATTGATGTTGGGATTTTATTTAGGGGAACCACAGAAGAGATGCAAGAGAGTGACATTGCCAAATATAGTTATGGGAAAAAAAGGTTTAAGGCAAGTTCTTATGACAATTAGAATAGGGTACTTTCCTTGTCCATAAGTGAGGGTACAGTAAACACCATAAAATTGACTAATGAAGGATATGGCTTTACTATCAAGCATAGGTGGTATTACTATAAATTTGATAAGAAGTGGGATGAGCAAAGAGTGGACAAGGGAAAGAGAAAGAGGTGGGGTAAAGACCCTGCCTCAGACAATACAAGAAGACATGAATGTTGATTAGTCGTAGACAGAGAGACATAAAATCACTCTATGCTAAGTATCCCTACAATATTGGAGAATGTTTTTTTGCATTGAGTATTAAAAATAAAATTAATCAATGTTCAAAATCCAAAGCTTATCCTATCACATTTTCAATACGAAGAGTTCAAAAATATTCTAAAAATTTAAATAAACAAAGCAAGTTACTACATGTAGGCAACAACTTGAAACATTCATTCCATTATTAAACTCACTTTCAATGGTCATTGCAAGGCCATCAAGAGGAGTTAATAACTCTGAGACCAAACTTACTTCTTGTTATCCAGTTCAGGTAAATTAGTCCTGGAAACTCTCTCTACAATCACCTATGCATACAAGGGCATAGTCATGTATAAGTACGCATCCTTTAACAATAAAGATGACACATAATAAAAGCAACTCTCTCCACAATCACCTACGCATACAAGGGCATAGTCATGTCTAAGTACACATCCTTTAACAATCAAGATGACACATAATAAAAGCATTGTTTGTAGAATGAAACAACAGACAACTTAATTCAATAACCATAAAGAGACTGCAAAAGTAAGCATTATCAAAGACTACAATAATATGCATACAAGGGCATAGTCATGTCTAAGTACAAATCCTTTAACAATCAAGATGACACATAATAAAAGCATTGTTTGTAGAATGAAACAACAGACAACTTAATTCAATAACCATAAAGAGACTGCAAAAGTAAGCATTATCAAAGACTACAATAATATATTTTATGTTATAGGGCATGTACTTTAAAGTTTAATCCCTTCAATTCACTTCATTTTCCATGATTGCTTCTATTCAGTTGGTTGGTGTAAGTTAAACATAAACCTAAGCTAGTCAAAAATCTACTTTCAAAAATCATACCCTTCAAGTTTAATGGCAATAATTCTTTTGTGGGGAGACTAAGCGCTTTAGAAGATGCATGGACCTATCAAATTATCATTTGTGGATACTTGAAGTCTTGTAGATTGTTGGCTTGAGAGTGACTATCTCTAGCCATATGACCTAGCACAAGAGGTAAGGGTACAAACCATCAAAGGAGAATCTCTAGAATGTGAAATTTTACAAAGGAGGAAAAGTAGATAAATGGTAAAAACTCAAAATAAAAGGCACGATTGACAATCTAAGGTAAGGTCCAATTGGACATTGAATTAAAATTACAAATCTTGGGTGATTGTTGTCCTAATGTTCTCAACTAAACAAAATTGTTATTTAATTGCATAAATTAAATTCTTCACATAGCAATAATCACACATAAATAATAGAAGCATAAACACAAACATAGATAATTACCTTTCAAATCAATTTTTCATTAACAATTAAAAGCAGTATTCCACAGGAACACGTCCCCCAGGGTGGGAAACAAGCCCCCTCGCTTCCCCCTGCTTTCGAGATGAGGAAACTCTTGGGGAAATGTTTCTCCACGTCCCCCTTTTGGGGGAAACTCAGGGAAATGCATTTCCCCAAGTTTCCCTAGGTGTGAAATGCGTCCCCCCCCCCTGGGGGAGGCTTTTGGGCATCCCCCCACACGTTTCCCCCCTAGGGGGGGCTTTTGGGCATCCCCTAGAAGCACCGCCCTCCCCCCCCAATTTTCATCTTTAAAAATAAAAATAAATGCAAATTAAAATATTAAAAGTGTTCAAAAAATAAAACATATTAAACCAAAACTAAATTAAATCTTATAGTAACCTATGAGTCTAACACCTTCCTAAAAGCTACCCTCTCACACTAGTCAATGGAACACGCTCCTTGATGATTATATGATCATGATCTTGATTCATTTCAGCTCCTTTTCATTGTTTCAGTTTTGACTCTAGATAGTAGATACTAGATATTGATGACAGTCCTTGACTCTTTACTATTTAGTATTTTTTGAGAAATTTTAATCTACTACTAGACTTTTCATTTTTGCCTATTTCACTGTTCTAACTTCTTTGTGTTAACTATTCAGTATTTATTTGACTATTTCTGATTCCAAAATTTGTTGCATTATCTTTTATAAATTTGAAACTTGAATTTAGATATACATTGCATAATGATAATAGTTTTTAGTTTTTACATGGTAATAATAACATAATTCAATATCATTTACAAATTTCAAGTTTGATATAGTAACAACTAATAGATGTACATTAAATAAAGATGAATTTAGTTTTTAGTTTTATTTTTTACATGGTAATAGTTACTGGGAAATCCCAACAGTAACTATTACCATGTAAAAAATAAAACTCCGACATCCCCTCTTTCCTCGAAATTTCCCTACAATTTGGGGTGGCTTCCACACGTCCCCCTTGTGCGTTTCCCTGCTCCCGCGATCCTCCACGTCCCATAAACCCCATGGAACATTGATTAAAAGATTCCAAAGGAAACCTCCACAAACTATTAAACTAATAGCTACACGATGCACCCAAACGAAACATCTGCATATGTCAAACTAGCAACTACACAGTGCAGACAAAAGAAACATATATGCATACTACCGAGAAAAAATATGCCTACCAAAAACGAGAAAAAAAAGCTTGCTGCGAATTGCATGTTGTACGACAGAACTATAAGGACCTATTCTGTACACAGCTAGCTGGGAAGTAAACAAAAAATTTATAAACACAATACACAGATAGTTATTCTTTCAAATCAGTTTTTCATTAACAATTCAAAGCTTCCAAGGAAACCTCCACAAACTATTAAATTAATAGCTACACAATGCACCCAAACGAAACATATCCCTATGTCAAATTAACAGCTACACTATGCACTCAAACGTAACATATATGCATACTTACTGAGGAAAAATATGCCTACCAAAAACGAGAAAACAACCTGCTGCAAATTGCATGTTGTATGACCTGCCTGTATGATTGTATGGATCCACTATGTACAATTGTATGAACTGTTTAGTGTGATTGTACGGATATATATGTATGGTTGTACAAAATTCACTTGTACAAACCTACCTAATTCCCAACTTTGATTCCTTTCTAGTGGTCTAACTTTGCTCCATAGATGAATTAAATCACCTCCCGACAAAACTTGTCTTTGAGTGAAACGAACGTGTTTTTAACCTTCTAGCTTGACTTACCATTATATGTGAGTTGAAACCCGTTACCCTTGTATACCAAAACCCTAATCTCACAATGAGAGGTACAATTGAGATTAGCCTAAATCACTGATGTATAAAAAAGCACTATATTAGACTCAACACCTAAATATAAGACTTTTACTTTTTTACTAAAGAATATTACAAAATAGAATTGACTCGAACTACTTCCCCCACGTTTGACACTAAACTTGTGCAGAAATTCTCATCCGAGCTACAATCTTCAACACTCCCTCTTAGAGAGGAAGGGAATTCTACACAAATCCATGTTTATCTCTGAATGACTCAAGCTTCCCTTTTGCTAAAGACTTGGACAAAATATCAGCAACCTATTGATCTGTGGGTACATACTAGAGCTTTATAACTCCCTTCTTAATCATATCTTGAAGGAAGAGATATATGACCTTAATGTATGTAGACCTATCATAAAATACTAGATCCTCATAGAGTTTGATACAAATTTGACTTTTATAGTAAACATTGTGGGATCCAACTCCTAATCAAATAATCTTGCAAGCAACTTGCGAAGCCAAATTGCCTCACAACTAGCAGTACTGGTTGCCATATACTCTACCTCTACTAACGTGAGTGCCACAAAAGTCTAATTTCGACTGAACCGGGATATCATCATTGATCCCAAACTTAAGCAACACTTGAGTTGTTTTTCCTGTCTGATGCACTGCCTACCCAATCTAAGTCTATATACCCCTGCATGTTCACCTCACCATCTTCAAGGAATCTTAACCCATACTCCTTTGTGCCCCTCAAGTATTTAAGCACATGTTTTGTTGCTACCCAATGCTCCTACCTCGGCTCCACCATGAACTGACTCAAGGTGTTCACTGCAAAACATATATTTGACCTAGTGTTGACCAAATACATCAAGGAACCTATCTGTTGCTTATACAACATGGGTTCCACCATATCTGAATTTGAAGTTGTTACCTTCTTCATATCAGTGATCATAAGCATGGTCATAGGTTTACAATCCTCCATCCAAAATATCTTTAGGATCTTGACTACAAACTTACTCTACCCAAGAAAAATCTCCCCTGGTGCCAAACCTCCAACCCCAAGAAGTAACGCATCATGACAATGTCCATCTCAAACTTTGTTGCCATATCTGCCTTGCACCCTACAAAGAGCTTCTTTGAACCTGTAGAAACAGGTCATCTACATATAGCACCTATTATACCTTAAACTTCCATGTGTGATTAAATCCCCAAAGAACAAGCTAGCCTAGTTGCAACCTAGAGGTGTCACCCATTGTCACGTCAATAACTACCTCTCTGCACTTTCAATTGGCTCTTCTCCAACTTGAGTGTGGATTCCCTAGGATAGGATTGCTAGGGTATGGCAATGGAAGTCACAAAGGTGATTTGAAGAGTTAGCCTTAGCAAAAATTTTAGCATTTTCGTTGTGGTATTGGCGATGGAAGGTTTCAAAGACTAGTGTCAATCCCCAAAGGCAAACTGGATTTATGAGGAAACAAGACCAATGGAAGATTGGGAAGTTCTTGAATGGTTAAGTTAAAATGGACCCTTTGCAGTGCCACCCAACAAACTCTAACATGTTGCATCACAATGGCGGACATTACTAGGAGCCTCCTTTCGGTGCCAACTCAAAACAATGATTAATGGGGTATGCTTTATACCATGAAGAATTCCAAGTTCCTACTCACTAAAGACACTAAGAAAAATGTAATATCCGGCATAAAACAATAAAGGAATGGAGGAAACTTCTCTCGCAATCCTTCCAATGTGACAAGACTGTCCTTCTATGGCCCTAATAACATGTTCTAGTTATTCCATACATCATTAGCAACTTTAAAGATGAGAACAGGAACCCACTTACAATTGGAGAAGAAAACCCTTGAACTTTAAATTACTACATGAAAGATATAACAATAAGACTCCAAAAATGAGAGAGATCTCATAATCCAACCATGACAAATGAGAGAGAGAGCCAACCCTTATATAGGTTGTAGTTGTACTTACTTTACAATAAAATAATTAATTATTTCTTAACCTCTAACAATATCCTAACAAGCTCAAAATAAAAACTTATTATCAATACCACAAGTACAAGGTAAAAGACCCCTTTTTAATCATCCTAGACCTCATGACTTGACCCCGTTACCACTTTTAACCAACTCATGTAAATGGTCAAAACCACATTTATAATGCATTGATATAATAGTATACCCTCTTGCTCAAATAAAGCAACCTCCTCAATAAACTTTTTTAAAAGTGATTAGTTCCACATGATAACTTCCAAAGAGAGAGGATGTATAGGGGTCCCAACAAATACGAGATCAAGCTCTAAGATAAATTCCATCAACCCCCCAGAAATTCTCATAAACTCCCAGCTCCATCTCAACGATTAAATTTAAAAACAAAAAGGGAAGACAAACTGGAGTTATGAGGAAACAAGGCCAACGGAAGATTGGGAAGTTCTTGAATGGCTAGGTTAAAATGGATCCCTTGCGGTGCCACCCAACAAACTCTAACATGTTACGTCACAATGGCGTACATTACTAGGAGCCTCCTTTCGGTGCCGACTCAAAACAATGATTAATGGGGTATGCTTTATACCATGAAGAATTCCAAGTTCCTAGTCACTCACTAAGAAAAATGTAATATCCGGCATAAAACAACAAAGGAATGAAGGAAACTTCTCTCGCAATCCTTCCAATGTGACAAGATTGTCCTTTTATGGCCCTAATAACATGTTCTAGTTATTCCATACATAATTAGCAACATTAAAGATGAGAACCGGAAACCACTTACAATTGGAGAAGAAAACCCTTGAACTTCAAATTAATCCATGAAAGATATAACAATAAGGCTCCAAAATTGAGAGAGAGATCTCATAATCCAACCATGAAAAATGAGAGAGAAAGCCAACCCTTATATAGGTTGTATTTGAACTCACTTTACAATAAAATAATTAATTATTTCTTAACCTCTAACAATATCCTAACAAGCTCAAAATAAAACCTTATTATCAATGCCACAAGTACAAGGTAAAAGACCCCTTTTTAATCACCTAGACCTCATGACTCAACCCAGTTACCACTTCTAACCAACTCATGTAAATGGTCAAAACCACATTTCTAATGCATAAGATATAATAGTATACCCTCTTGCTCAAATAAAGCAACCTCCTCAACAAACTTTTTTAAAAGTGATTAGTTCCACATGATAACTTCCAAAGAGAGAGGATGTATAGGGGTCCCAACAAATACGGGATCAAGCTCTAAGATAAATTCCATCAACCCCCCAGAAATTCTCATAAACTCCCACCTCCATCTCAACAATTAAATTTAAAAACAAAAAGGGTCCATAACCACCAACTCTCATTCACTGCCACGGCTCCATCTAAAAGATTAAATTTAAACCAAAAAGGATCCATAACCCCAGTGAAAAGCATGACCCATCTTACCAATTACAACCAAAAACCAAAAAGGATCCATAACCCCTTAAGCTCATGAAGAAAGGGGCTCCTCATGAGTAAACGGTACACACGAACCCATTTCATCTGTAGTTTATAGCAAAATGAAACCATAAACTATGGCACCGAACAACTCCATGTTATGTTGAGATGTGAGATACATGTCACGTATAGGTAGACGGAGAAAAGCCTCGGGCAAATCGTGGCCCTTCCAAGGCTGAGCATCTCACCAAAGACCACTCCAAATAGTGGGTCGGAAAACACGCAATCCACATGATTATTTGATATCTGCTACAAGATGGCACCCTTCCTCTTCCAACTCTGCCCATACAAAAATCGTTGCTACAAGAGATGGGACAATTTCCTTCAGGTTCTACAAGAAACGTTAATATTTCTGAGGATCGTGATTCTTCACTGATTAAATTCTCCAGGCTGGATACTGCCATTACCTTCTTCATTCGTTGTCAAGTCTGTTTCGGACATTTCATGTGCGTGAATACTTCAAATCTGCTCCCTCGAAACTGCTCATACAAGACCCATGATGCTCTAATGAAAGGGAAACAATCCAGTTTATTCACGGCTCCATGTTGTAGACAAGTACTTGCAGACTTTAACTCTTCATACATCGTGGCATAAAAACACCCTTTAATTGTTGTTCTACACACAAGTATGCCCACAATTTAAAATTCACTGTTGTTTATAACTTTACATGCTGTATGAACAGGCCAAAATCATGCCCAGATTTGAAATAATGTGATCTTATTGTTGCTTTTACAGGTCTCTAGGATGTGCTACAGCAAAATGCTTCATATGATGCTGAGATTCACTCACTGTTGCTTAAGAATATGCCCAGATTTGGAGATTGATCGCTGCTTCAACGCGGATGACCACCCAAATCTGAAAAGATGTTGTTCTAATGTTTTTTGAAGCCCAAGTCTTACCCACAGTGCACCTACATTTGTCTTTAATCATCCATAGAAATACTTATGTTGATTTTTGTACCTACGAAAGTGTTCCCCCAGTGATTTTTGGCTAAGTCACTTAAAAGGGGAAAATAACATGACCCTTGCAATTAATAACTTGAGATGAGTTTTAATATTCACTTTAGAGAATAAAGTGACTTTCTGATATATTTAAGTGAAATGGGTGAAATTAATTTTGGTGAGAATTAAAAGTGCATTTAATCTCATCCATCCATCTAAGTCATAGTCGTCCCTTGGATTAGATGACCATTCAAATTCCTCATTAATTCTAAAAAGGTAAGGGAAGGCACAAGAAACTCATTATTTTTTTCTTCCATGAGAGTTGGAGAGCAGAGAAAGAGAAAAATCGCAGGTTCGGAGAGAGCAGCGTTGGACACGATTCCCAAGACCGTACAGCAGCTATAAATACTTTTCCGTACAACATGCATCCTGAGGCAAATTTCTGGGCACAAATCTTGAGGCTCGTACAGCAGCATTAATTGATGTTCCATACAGCAGTGGCACAAATTTTGAGACAGTTCTAAGCATGAATTTCGAGGCAGTCCATACAATTTTCTAGGCATGAATTTCAGAACAGTCTGTACATCAGGCAGCATGGAAATCAAGGTCTGTACAGTTCATACGGTACAGCAGTGAGCACAAAAATCGAGACACTTCGTACAATCAGTTTGGCACTGTTTTCGAGGCAGCTGGTTGGCAGAAATTTCTAACTGTAAAATTTATGAATTCAATCAATTTGTTGAGCACTATGGTGGAGATAAGTTTATCTCTGTTTTTGTTGTACTTTATTTTTACAAAAGAATATAAAAATTCTCTCAAGAATAGGTTTTCCCCGAAGATTGGGGTTTTACCTGTGTCATTTGACTAAAAATTTCTGAATCTGAATTTTCAGGTGTGAATGTGTTTTGTTACTGCTCATTTAAAGTTGTAAAATTCTTCATGTGTTTCAGTCAAATTGTTTATGAGAAAAAGAACTAGTTTGCAGTTGAATGTAAATTAGGTTGGGCATTAAACAATGATGAAAATGGTGGCTTGAAACCGGATTGGGGAATGAGATAAAATTTACATGGTATCAAAGCCAAGTTAGTGAAGGAGCAGAATTAATACAGTGTAAAATTTCAGACTGTCAGTAAATTCTTTTGTTAGTGGGAAGCACCTTGTTAGGACTTGAATTTTGCAGTGAAATGGCAACAAGACTTAGGTTGGAAGATAGGTTGGATGGGGCTGAGAATTTTGTTCCATGGAAATCCAGATTGGTGCTTATATTGGAGGAAAATGAACTTTGGGATGAAGTTGTTCATAGTACACAAGCTAACCCTATCACAGTTCCCGCTTCCACCAATCCACAAGCACTTTCAGCTTCAACAAGGACATAAAAGCTAGAAGGATTATTCTAGATGCAGTTAAAGATCATGTTATCCCACACATCTCTAGCAAAACCCGTGCATATCAGATGTGGGATGCTTTGACCAACCTGTTTCAAAGCTCAAATGAGAACAAAAATGTGGTGTTGAGAGAAAAATTGAAGAGTATCAAGATGGCCAAGGTTGAGGGAGTGACTTCCTACCTTACTAGGATATCTCAAGTGAGAGATGAGCTTGCAGCAGTGGGAAAGGTTGTTTTTAGCTCTAAGCTAGTACGAACAGCTGCGAAAGGGGTTGCAAAGCCTTGGGTTGTTTTTGTGGAGGCTATAGTAGCCAGGGAGAACTTACCTTCTTGGGACAGACTTTGGGATGACTTTGTTCAAGAGAAGACCCGAAGAGGTCTTGTGCAGGGGAGCTCTTCTACTAGCACGAAGAATGAGGAGAATGTGGCTTTGATTGCCAAGGGAAAGAAGAAGTTCAAGAAGGGCCCCAAGAAGGGTGGGGCTAAGCAGCAGGGTGGACAGTAGAAGGACTTGAGCACTCAAAGTGCTTTGCTTGTCAAAAGCTTGGGCACTATGTTGGACAGTGCCCACAAAAGAAGAAGAAGAAGAAGAAGTAGCAGATAACAGCTTCAACAGAGGTTGATGAGTTTACAGCTAGATTTGGGAGAGAGTTCTCTTTGTGCTGAGCATGTTGAGAGAGAGAGAGAGTTTTCCAATGTTTCCCCAAGTTTCCGAGATAAGGGGACGGGGGAGCGAGGAAATGCACATTTGGGACGTGTGGAGACCACCCCGAAATTTAGGGAAATTCAAGGGGGACGTGGGGATGTCTCTAAAATTATAAATATAAAATAAAATATAAAAAATAATAATTCATTTGATGTATATTCATGACTGTGCAATGTAAATACTAAATATATTGCTTTATTTTCTAAGTAGTACCAAGTAGGGATTGCAAAAGGTGAAAATAATGGGAAAACATTAAAAAAAAATCTTAGGGGTATGGTGGGGGGGGAAACGTTTTGCCAAGAGTCCCCAAGTCCCCGGGACGCAGGAAACGTGGAAACACGTCCCCGTGGAACACTGGAGTTTTCTCTCTATGTTGGGCATATTGAGAGTGAGAGAGCATCCATCATCACCAGTATAGACATTGAGATTGAGAGGGAGCATTCTTTGTTGATTGGCCATTCTTTCAATGCATCCACCACCAGTACTTGGAATATTGACAGCAAAGCTTCGAGCCACATGACAGGTGCTCGATAGACGTTCTTTGAGCTTTCACAAGCAGGGATAGATGTGGAGGCAGTGTTGGGGGATGACACAGTTGTCAGAGTTGTTGGGCGTGGGACCATTACATTTCAGAGAGAACCAATGAGTCCCATGACTTTGAGGAACATGTTGTTTGTAGTATGTACCTAGGCTAAAAAAGAATTTGATAGCAGTTTCCATGATTGAGGACAAGGTACTTGAGGTGTCTTTCCCACATGGACATGTGTGTGTATTCCCCAAGACTGTAGGACCATCTGCCTCTTACACCATTGGAGTCAGATGTGGGAAACTATACAAACTCTTATTTCAGCCCCAACATGCTTTGACACATAGCAGCAGCAGTGAGCTTTGTCAGCTATGGCATAGGAGGATGGATCAACTGCATCATCCAGCCTTGAGGATGTTGAGGGATATGGTTACCGGGTTGCCTAACTTCAGCACTGAGCACAGTGATGTATGAAGAGGGTGTGCTTTGGGAAAGTACACCAAGACTGCTTTTACGAGCAATGATAGCAGGTCAGCAGGAGTGCTTGATTTGATCCATTATGCTTTGTGTGGTCTTATGTCATCTGTTTCACTTAGAGGTTTTGAGTATTATGTGACATTCATCGATGATCATTTCAAGAAGACCTAGATCTACTTCCTGAGAAGCAAGAAATCTGAGGAGTTCTTGCAAAGGTTCCAAAAATTCAAAGCTCTTATGGAGAACCAGACTGGGAGGAGGATTCGAGCACTCAGATCGGATAACAGGGATGAGTATACCTCCAAGGATTTCGATGAGTATTGCAAACAGGAGGGCATACGGAGACAGTTGACAGTACCATACACTCCTGAGCAAAATGGAGTGGCGGAAAAGAAGAACCGATCTATTGTTGGAGCAGCGAGAGCCATGTTACATGATCAATCACTTCCTTTCTTTCTTTGGGCTGAGGCATGTAGTACAGTTGTATACCTTCAGAACAGGAGTCCCCATCGTGCCTTGGGGAGAAACATTCCTGAGGAGATGTTCACAGGTAAGAAGCCTAGGTGAGTCATTTTCGTATATTTGGTTGCCTTACTTTTTCCCATGTCCCTTCTGAGAAGAGGAAAAAGCTTGAGCCCATTGCAGAGAGAGGCATCTTTGTGGGATATGATGAGACTTTGAAGGCCTTCCGCATTTATCTTCTAGCCCTGAGAAAGGTTGTTGTGAGGCAGGAAGTGAGATTTGAGGAGGAGCGGGCCTTCAGGAAGTCCAGAGAGTCAGTGCAGGAGGAGCAAAAGGTTCCCACACCTCAGGCAGCTTCACAGGTACCTTCAGTACAGAGTACAGGTTCGAAGGTTTCTAGGGTTAATGGACCACAAGTTACAAGCACAGGATCTTCAGGTTCAGTGGTTTAACCAGCAGGTACTTCGGGGACAGGTTTTGGTTCTCAGGTCACAGGTTGACCATACATAGCTACTGGATCACAAATTTCACCAGTGGTTGGTTCACCAGCTCCTGGTACACACGTTTCTGGGCCTTCTACTTCTGGGAGTCCTTCAGATGATGATAGACCAGTTTGGGAGCAACCTTCAGGGAAGAGGAATCCTAAATGGCTTTGTGAGACCTTAAAAGAAGATAAGGATTTTAAAGTGCCCAAGGAACCAGTGAGGACTATTATCACATATATAGTAGCCAGGCTACCATATTCTATTTTTCAAATACAATACATTTTTCAGCGAGATCTCTTACATATGAGATGCTGAGATGAGCAGTTTTGACGGATCATTATTTTATTTGTGGACTATTGTACTCTCCCATGTCAGGACCGAGTCTCAGGACACTCAGATTTGAGGACTGATGTAGCCATTTAGTCATTTACAGAACAGTTATTGATGCCCAGTTTTATATCAGCACTTTCTCATTGGACAGATGATGGTTCAGATGGATTATATGCGTGATTATGACTCAGCTTGTATTATATTGTGTTATGGTTATCATTGCTCTTATATTCATCTTTGTGACATGTATTAACATGTAGAGTCATTATCTGGCGGTCATAATTATATGGACTTGGATGTATTTGTATTATGTATTGATGTTCCTACTTAGACTTGGAAGTTCCTGATCTATACTCATTGGTTTTACCCTCCTTAGGGAGAATAGAGGTAGTCATTACCACCATTGTTTTGGTTTGCTAGTGTTGGTTTCATCATTCACTGTCTCCACCCATCCACTAACTTCCAGTTTTGCTATTAACCTGACTTACTACTTGACTTGTGGCATGGAGGACCTTTCCCCGCTAGAACCTTTGTTAGACAAGCCTCCCTATTTATATTGTGTCTCGGCTCTGAGTTGGTGACAGAACTTGCCTTTGGTTAGTTGGATTGTATGCCTAAATCATTATGGTCAGTTGTCCCGATGTTTGGCACTGTGCAGAACTCCCCCTGGTCACTTGAGATGTTGTTGGCTAAAACTGAAAGCTCATGTACTACCTGTATTGGAAATGTTATATATGCAGCCATGGAAAATGAAAATGCTAAAACCGTGTTTCTTAACATATGTGAAAAAGGGCAAGAGCAATGAAATGCTAAAATACCCCTTGAAGTGTATAAGAAAGGTCCAAAAAAGCAATGGTTGAAAATATGCTATATCCAAATATTGTTGACCTTATAAATATAAATATGTCCCGGATGAAAGCTGCGATTAGCTGTGCTTTTAAGCACTGGTGAAGTCCCAAAAAGGTCATATAGGCCAAAAAAGCCATGGAAATAAAATTGATGATCCTAATGAACTTGGATCAAACTTGATGTAGACATGATGCCTAAGTTGAATAAGCACTCTCTAAACAACTCAAGCATTTGTGAGGCACCGCCATTCCTTGTGTTGTTGTTTGTCCAACGGGTGGTTATAGCGAGTATTTCCCTGCCATATCCAAAGTGTCATGATGTTAAGTAGGAAATCATCCTTTGCCCTAGCCTTGTAAATTTCATCCTTCACCCTTCACTAGCAAATTGACTACAACTATGAAGTGAGTATAGTCCTGAAAGTCTAGTCTGAGTAATAATAAATAAAGCCCTATATATGTATTTGGTTGATGTACTGCCAGTGAAATGACTTCTACTTGTTGTGATTGTTGCTTAAATGATTTGTAGAGCATGTCTTAGCCTTATAGCACTTGCAGCAGATGGATGATAGTCTAAGTTATATTATTGGTATCTGGTCATTTACAGGTGATTATATTGTCTATTGGATGTTGTTCATGATCAAGCAAAGACCTGAAAAGGGTATGAGTATACACCCTAGATGGATTTGGACTCTCTAAGTCTAATGAGACAGTTTATTTTCAGTTTCGGGCACTTGCAGAGATGATCAGGCTCATTTTACCTTTCTGATGCAGTTTTGCTTCACAGGATGATGTGTCTGAGCAAGGAGATGTTTCATTTGGATCTCCTAGAGTGTTGTATGGGCATAGGGGGTGCAACCACTTGATTGTACCATAGTACCCCCATCCCAGAGAGCCTGGTGGGCTCAGTTTGACAATGCAGACACCCTAGGAGGCTGTTTTGGCAGGTTCACATTTCCTAGGGCAGATTAAAAAATGATTAAATGGCTATTGAAGAAATCGATTTGGGCTACTGAGGCTAGGAAATGACATGGGATGAGTCATTATGATGAGAGTGATATCATCCACACCTTCTCCAGCAGTTGCAGCACCTGATTAGGCCCACACCTATTTTTTGGGCATTTTTATATTATTTTCTGGAGCTCTTGGGAGGCTCACGATTTCCTCAAGGAGGCACAAAGTCAAAGAATTAAAATACTATATTATTTTATTGTGCCATGGGGCACCCATAGGGAGTTAGTTAACACTCCATGGACCCACCATGTGCTTCATTTATTTCTTGTTGAGTGGGGTGCCCTTTTGTTGGGTGTTTTAGTCCACTTTGGTACTTTATGGTTATATTGATCCATGTATTGTATGTTGAGCTCATCTCAACCATTGATTAGAATATTTTATCTTTTAATCTTAGCCACTCGTTTTGAAAGTGGTTAGGATTCGGTTATGATTGTGGTTCTCTCATTTCTATTTAAATGAGAGAGCTTCTCATTTGTAAGGGGTCTTTGGCTCTTGGATCTGAATAATAGAAAGATTTTTCCGTGGATATTTTCTAGATCTGCTTTGCATCTGATATTCTCAAATGGTGATTGGATAGTCTTCTGCTTCCTAGCATTGTGGAAATTCATGTGAGATCTATATTTTTTCTGCTATCATTGTCTTGTCTACAGGAGGGCGTTTTGGCTAGAGCGTTTTTGCAGGGGGGCCTCAACTCGTTCGGTTATCTTCGTCTTGGATCAGGGGGTTTTCATTAGTGTCACTGTGATCTATGATTATTTCTTTTTACTTTCCTATAGCATTTGGTTTCTTTATCTTGTCTTAGCAAATCTGATATTGTTGACATTTGCTCATGCAGGGTAGGGAGCGCATTGGTGGCTTAGGGCTTACATCCGTCATAGAAATCACGTGGATCTTCCAGAATTGATCGGGATAGCAAGGATCATCATTGTTAAGGCATCTACAAGCATTTTCAGGTACGATCTAACAGGTAATTCTCTTCTCTTTAGCAGATCTCAATCCATTGTACCTGCTTTCCTTCCATTTTTCTAAAAATCCTTAAAATACTGAAAAAACCCTAAAAAATACTAAATCGGGGAACCGTCCGATCTTTGGCCAAACCATTGCTGGGTTTCATAGATCGGGCCTCCCCCTCACTGAATCTACTACAACGCTGGTCAAATTCTTGCTGGTTTGACCTAGATCTAAAAAATTGTCTGAAAACTACATAGCGTCCCCACAGAAAATTTGACCTGCTAGGGTTTTGATTTTTTCTGATTTCTGACTTCATAGACTGATAGATCGGGTCTCACACATTCCAAATCACCCCCAACGCTGTCCAGATTCATGACAGTGTGACCTAGATCTAAAGTCTAGACTGAAAACAACCCTAGCGCCATCACTGAAAAACTGGACCTTTCCAGAGTTTACTGTTTCCGAAATCTAATAGGCTAGGCTGATAAATCAGGTCCTAAGCACTCCTGAACACCCCTAACGCTGAGCTAGATCCAACCTACTTGCCCTAGATCTGAAGAAATCAGTTTTTTCATCCTCTCAGCCTCATTCATCAACTATGACTTTTCCGGGATCTGACTTTTCCTAAATTTCTCTGAACCTAGTGTGTAGATCAAGCCCTCTTGATGCCATTTCTTCTTCAACGCTGAGCTGGTTGTCTGCTGGTGGCCTCAGATCAATAGATCTGTCTCATCCAACCCTAGCGCTAGCCTTCCTTGACTGAATTCCTGCCTTAACTGAGCCATCCAGACCAAAACACTTATCTGGGTCCACAGATCAAGGGCTACCCTAGGTGGGTTCACCTCAACGCTGGGTGTATACTGACTCCATTACCCAATGCATGAAAGGCACTGATCTCCCATCCTCAGCGCTAGCCTTGAATTGACCTCTTCCCCTTGAAATTTGGTTGTTCCTTGATGACTCAAACAATCACACCTGTTCACCTTCTTCATTGAGTCTATCAGCCAAGTACTAGATAGTCCCGACTATTTTCCTGCCCATCCTACCTCGGTTACGCTTCCCAAGGCAAAGATCATCTTCTTTAGTTGCTAGTACCAAAACCCTAGATCTAACCATTTCCCAAAAAGGTCATCCTATTACTGTTTTGGATCAACCAATATACTGCTGAAGTCCTGATCCATCTACTGAATCCTACTGTAGATCTAGAGTTTCTGAACACCTTACACCTTACGTACCTCAAAGTTTATTTTGATCTGATCTGGTGTCTAGGTCTGATCTCTCCTATCGGGAGCAGATCTGAGTCTCCCCCATTGTTGTCTTGGACTCAGACAACATAAAGCGAAGACTGCCTTGATTGGCGTGACAACCATCTCTTTGGGAGTCTAGGCAGTCTGGGTTCCACCTCCTTAGTTGCTTGTCCCTCTACCATCCATCCGGATCCATCTTGCACAAGCAACTACAAGGTTGGTGATAACAAGGACTATAGTGATGCCAGACAAGTTGGGTATGGCCTTGGTTGCTAGTCTTCGTGATTCGAAGCCATCTACTTTTGAGGAGGCCTCTCAACATCATGTTTGGAGAGATGCCATGATGGAAGAGTACCATTCCATCATGAAGAACGATGTTTGGGAGATTGTTCCAAGACCTTAAGGGAAGTTAGTGGTGACTTCTCAATGGCTTTACAAGGTAAAGCATGCTGCAAAAGGCAGTGTGGAGAAATACAAAGCTCGGTTTGTGGCGCGAGGGTTTTCAGAGGTAGAGGGAGTTGATTATGATGAGACCTTTGTACCGGTTGCTCATTATACTTCTATCAAATCATTGATTTACATTGCTACGAAAATGGGTTGGAAGATCCATCAGATGGATGTGAAGACTGCATTTCTCAATGGAATCATACAGGAGGTTTATGTGGAGCAACTACAGGGCGTTGATATTCATGGGAGAGAGTCTCATGTTTGCAGGCTGAAGAAAGCCTTGTATGGGCTAAAGCAAGCTCCTTGAGCTTGGTATTTCATGATAGACTCTTACCTACTGTCAATGGGTTTTCAGAAGAGTGAGGCTGATCTGAATCTCTACTTCATCATGGTTGGAGATGATCCGCTCATTCTTCTGTTATATGTGGATGATTTGTTTACCACAGGTAAGGAGAGACCTAGTGCAATTTGGAAGAGAGATCTTGCTTCAGAGTATGATATGATTGACATTGGGTTGAGGCATTATTTTTTGGGATTGGAGGTTTGGCAGGAGCCTAGTCATATTTTTCTGCGGAGATTTCGGATGGAGGATTGCAGGTCGATGTCTACACCTATGGTCACCAACTGGAAGAAGCTTCATGCTTTTGAGGGAGACTTGGTGGATCCTACCTTATATCGTCAGCTCATAGGTTCATTGCAGTGAACACTCTCAGTCAGTTCATGGTGGAGCCTAGGAGAGTGCATTGGGTTGCTGCAAAACATGTGTTGAGATACCTTGCAGGTACAGTGGATTATGGTCTGGATTTTAGGAGATCGGATGGGGTTAGTTTGATTGGCTTCACAGATTCAAATTGGGCAGGTAGTGTGGAAGATCGGAAGAGCACTTCCAAATGTTGTTTCCGTTTGGGCTTAGCAACTATGTCGTGATTCAATCGAAAGCAAAAGTCTGTTGCTTTGATTTCTACAGAGGCCGAGTACATGGCAGCTAGTCAGGCTAGTTGCGAGGCACTGTGGCTTCGCAAGTTGTTGGTGGATTTATTTGATCAGGCGCTGAGGCCTATGGTGATTTATTGTGACAAAGTTGCATCCAACTCTCTGAGAATCCTGTATTTCACGACAGGTCAAAGCATATTGAGATCAAGTACCATTTCCTCCGTGATTATTTTCAGAGAGGAGTTGTGGAGTTACAATACATTTCCACCGATGAGCAGGTTGCAGATATCCTAACGAAGTCTCTTGGAAGAGGTAAGTTCATTCATTTCAGAGACAAGTTGAGTGTGGTGCAGAACATCTTCCTCAGTAAGAGGGAGTGTTAATTTTTGTACCTAGGAAAGTGTTCTCCTAGTGATTTTTTCCTAAGTCACTTAAAAGGGGAAAATAACATGACCCTTGCAATTAATAACTTGAGATGAGTTTTAATTTTCACTTTAGAGAATAAAGTGACTTTTTGATAAATTTAAGAGAAGTGAGTGAAATTAATTTTGGTGAGAATTAAAAGTGCATTTAATCTCATCCATCCATCTAATTCATTGTGGACCCTTGGATTAGATAACCATTCAGTGTCCTCATTAATTCCAAAAAGGCAAGGGAAGGAAAAAGAAACTCATTCTTTTTTTCTTCCATGAGAGTTGGAGAGCAGAGAAGGAGAAAAATCGTAGGTTGGGAGAGAGCAGCGTTGGGCACGATTCCCAAGACCATACAGTAGCAATAAATAGTTTTTCGTACAGCACGCATCCCAAGGCAAATTTCTGGGTACAAATGTTGAGGCCCGTACAGCAGCATTAATTGATGTTTCGTACAGCAATGGCACGAATTTCGAGACAATTTTGGGCACGAATTTCGAGGTAGTCAATACAATTTTCTAGGCACGAATTTTGGAACAGTCTATACATCAAGCAACACAAAAATCAAGGTCTGTACAATTCATACGGTATAGAAATGGGCACGAAAAACGAGACAATCCGTACAGTCAGATTGGCACAGTTTTCGAGGCAGCTGGTTGGCAGAAATTTTTGACTGTAAAATTTACGAATTCAGTAAATTTGCTGGGCACTGTGGTGGAGATAAGTTTATCTCTGTTTTTGCGGTACTTTATTTTTATAAAAGAAAATAAAAATTCTCTCTCTCTCAAGAACATGTTTTCCCTGGAGGTCGAGGTTTTACCTGGGTCATTTGACCAAAAATTTCTAAGTCTGAATTTTCATGTGTGAATGTGTTTTGTTACTGCTCATTTAAAGTAGTAAAATTCTTCATGTGTTTCAGTCAAATTTTTTATGAGAAAAAGAACTAATTTGCAGCTGAATGTAAATTGAGTTGGGCATTAAACAATGATGAAAATGGTGGCTTGAAACCGGGTTGGGGAATGAGATAATAGCCAATCTCAGTCACAAAATGGAGAAGCAGTCAAGATGAAGTGAAGTGTGTCTAAAATGTTTTGTAAGTGAACTTGATTTATAGACTTTCAAGTACTTGAAGTGGTCCCTCATGATTAGGAGTTGATAATAGGGTTTTATTCTTTTTCATTTTTACCCTTTGACTTTAACCTTTTGTGGTACCATAGGCCTTCTTGTATTTTTACTTTAAATTCTTATGGTACAATAGGTCTTCTTGTATTTTGACTTTAACCTCTTGGTCTTCCTCATGGACCAAGGCTTAGGGTAAGAAGGTCCTTCAAGTGTTTTGTGGTCAAAGCAAGTGGTCATCAGGGTCCTTCATGCCCACTCAAAGTACATCTTCATAAATAGAAAGAATTACTCATGCTTTTAACTTGGACTCCTTGTGCCAACAAGACCGGGTGCTAGGTGTCTCAACCAAGGGTAGCTAATCCCTGGAGAAGGTCATATAGCCCATAGATCAAGGATAGGAGCGCATCACGTGCCCAGACCCGATCTAGGGCTTATGGTGATAACCCGGTAACTGACTAGGTGCCTCAACCCTAGGCTGCATCAATTGACTCAATGTCAAATACTTAGTAACTGACCAAGCACCTCCATTCTCTCGAAGAATGGCCCTCAGCCCTACGCTGAGTCTCCCAATCCTAGACTGGTTCAAAATCCTGGTAACTAACCAGGTGCCTCCATTCAAAGAATGGGCCCTCAACCCTAGGCTGAGTCCCCCAATCCTAGACTGGTTCAAAATCCTAGTAACTTACCAGGTGCCTCCATTCAAAGAATGGGCCCTCAACTCTAGGCTGAGTCCCCCAGTTCTAAACTGGTTCAAGTTCCTAGTAACTAACCAGGTGCATCCATTCAAAGAATGGCCCCTCAGCTCTAGGCCGAGTCCCCCAGTCCTAAACTAGTTCAAGTTCCTGGTAACTAGACCAGGTGCCTCCATTCAAAGAATGCCCACTCAGCTCTAGGTTGAGTCCCCCAGTACTAGACTGGTTCAAGTTCCTGGTAACTAACCAGGTGCCTCCAGTCTCCAAGAGAATGGCTCTCGATGCTGCTTAGGAAAAATCAACACCAACAACTCCCTCTCAAAGATAGCAGCCATACTATCCATTCAAGGATTCCTACCCTACTATCCATTCAAGGAATCCTAGAAGGTTTCAACAAACTGCTCAAACATGATGTTAAAATTCATCAGCACATGGTAACAGTCTTAAGTTGATTTCTGACCTACCTACTTAGGAAAACAAAAAACTCAAAACTCCATCAAAACTGCAATCTGTTTTTTCTAGGTTCTAAAACACATTAAATTAAAGAAAGTAGCAGCAAGCACACAGATCTGAAACTCAAATCAAATCACTGTTTATTATTCTTGAAAACAAGAATTACATTGAAAGCGTCAAACTCTACCCTTCATCCACTCCGTCTTACTTTGAAAACTAAATAAATAAACGTATACCTTTACCTTCTCTTTTATAGATTGAGAAGAAGAGGTGCAATGAATATGGACACATGCACAACAGTGCCTCAACTGGATATGTTCTGAGACATGCAAGTATGCATCCTCCTTGAGATATGTGCCTTAACTACAAGGTTGCATGCCCCTTACCTAACAAATGCATGCAAACTTAAATTAGAAACTTCATGCATACAAATTCTTGCTAAAGCAAAACCAGAAATAGATCTAAATTGCTAAATATAAAGGGCATCCAAACTGGAACTAACTGAGGATGGTACATGCATGCAACCTCTGTCTCTCTCTATCCATAAATGCTCATGTGCCCTCATTACTACTGTATGAAATTGAAGAAGAAGGGTTGTAGGGAATTATTATACTGCTGCACAGAACTCTGTTGGAGAAGGGTTGCCTCACTGCTGTACAGACCTGCACACATTTCACCTCTACTTGTTGCTGCCATTGATGGCATTTTGCCATACATAAGGTACTAAAACTCCAGCACCAATGGATTCTAGGGACTCGTGGCAACTCGTGGCTTTGGTGGTGTTGTTCGCCGAATGCACAGCAGCAGCAGAAATCTAATAAAAGTCGTCTCCTCACTTGAGAAAGTGGGAGAGGTGTGGCCTTGGGGGCAAGCACAGAGCTAGGTACTATCACCTACTCCTAGCTCCTCCGTTTAGGCTAAGTCCTCACGAAGCCAAGGGGGGTAGTCCCTAACAAAGAGTTTTCTATGGCTCAATGTGTTTAAGTGTTTTTGATGTTTGAGTGATGCGGACGGGTTTTGTTTAAGAGTTATTATGATGAGATCGCAGTTTTAGATGAAATAAACACAAGATAAAGGGTAATCCATGTTGCAATACAAGATATAAAATTAACAATATAATAAAGACTTGAAAAATAAAAGCATCCATAGATAGATAGTAAATTCAAGTAGAAACTTCAAAAGGACAAATGGCCCAGATTAATTAAAACATGTAGGTGTAAATAGACCAGTGTCAAATGGAGTCAAAAATTGTATAGTGCTTAGGGATGTTGGAGATACAAGTCTTGAAAATAGTTGTTTGTGAGAACGTTTTGCAAATTGTTCTTGGTTTATTTTATTGTAAATTTTAAAGATGATCTTGCTTAATGTGTCTAGGAAACCTAACCGGAAATACTTTCAGTGGCTTCGTTCGAAGACATGACGGACCTGTCTGGAATCACAAGCTAGATGTTCGGAGAATTTAACCAGCGAGTGTCTAGATTGGGTTGCCCACTACCTGAGTATTTATTGAAAAAGCCGGTGCGTTGGTTGTGGGGTGAAAGTTTTATTATGTTATCACTTGCAAGATTAACAAATCCGATCACTGTTCTGAGTACGAGTCCAAATTTTTAGGGTCGACAGAGCATACTAGGTGAGGGATAGCAACAAAGTAAATTTTAATGGGAAAGTGAGTTGAAATGATTTTAAATTAGGAGCACACAGTTCAACTCTCCGACAGAGAGCGCTCTTGACTTCGTCTTATGACGGAAGTTCAAAAAACTTTAACTAAACTATATGCTTGATGCAAGGAAATGCAATGGGAATGCTCTCCGATAGAGAGTGCTCTTGACTTGTGTTATAGCAAGTTCAAGAGAGTTTAGTTCTTTGTTAAAAGACAAGCAGCTTGAAATAGGAACATAAAGATGATGTAGTTCAAATAAACAAAAGATGAGATGACTAAACTAACAATTAGTATCTAATTTGCAAAAAATGAAACTACTTTAAGTACTTGAAATAAATCTAAGCTAAGAACAAAGACACTCTTCCCCAAAATGGAGAAGAAAAACGAAGTATGGGAGGCCTTATCCCACTTAGCCTTGTTTTATTAATGAAGTACAAATGCCTTGGGAATTTAACCCTTGTAAGGACTTTTGAGAACTACTTAAGTATAAATGAAACACTCTTATGAGTTTGTAGAAAGGAGAATGACTTCTTTTTGGTTTTGGATCCTTGTCTTTGGATCTAGTTCTGCTTGCTCTTTCTTGCTTGGTTTTGTTTTTAGTTCACCTATGGATAAGAGCTCTAAACAAGGACTAGTAAGAGTGTTAGGAAACCAAATTTTAACTTGTGATTCGAAAAGATTAAGTGGATGAGAAGACAAGTGCCTTATGAGATGAAACAAAAGACCAAAACAATAGAATGAGACCCAAAATCAAAACTTAGAAAGTACAAGGCAAGCTCACCGATTTTGATGTAAAATGCACGATTTTTTACGAAACGACTTGAGACTTTTTGCGAATTTAAAATTAAAGATTTTTTAACATTTTAGGCTAATTTCCAGAATTTGGAAAATAGCAGAAAATTGCAGAAAACCAATTAAAATCAACGAGTACAAAATGGCACGCTTTTCGAGAAAAACCCCACACAAAGAAAAATGATTTTTTCGAAAGTTTTTCAAATTTTTTAATATTTCTCAAGAAATTCCAGAATTGAAAAAAGGCCTAAAAAACACAGAAAAAAAAACCATCAAACAAAAGTGAAAAATATGCACGTTTTTCGAGAAAATAGTCCACGTTTCCCAAGACAAAAGAAGAAAGGTCAAAGAAGACGAAGAATCAAACAATGAGGTGGGATCAACCTTGGAACAAGGTGACCACTAGAACACTAGTCCAAGAACACCTTCTTGCTAGCTAGATGCACACAAGGATATAGTGGGATAGAGAAGCAACCACAAAACAGTGTGGCCCTTGGGATGAAATCCCAAGGTGCTATCTCAAGTCAAAACCTGGATGTAGAAAGAGATGGATTTACAAAAATGGAAATGAAACTAGATCTTTAAAAAAGGGCATTTAAAAAGATGGATCTAGCTTTGAAAAAGTAGATCTAAGGCTAGAAAGCTTAGATCTAACTCAGTAGAAGCCAAGCAAGCTTGAAATAACGATTTAAATGACTTGATCACTTCTACAAAAAAAAGTGGAAAATAGGTAGGATAGAACCTTGAAAATAGAGATCCACTTGTAGCGACCAATGTAACTGAAAGAATGAATGAAGTTTGTTGTTGATGGAGGAAAGGTTAGTCTCATGGTTTTGTTTCTTTCTTTGAGAAGAGAAGGACTTGGAGAACCTGCAAGAGAAAGAATTAGAGAGGGAAAACCATCTTGATTTCCAAGCCACTCTCCACCTTGGATGATCCCTGCAAAACCCTTATATTCAAGCACAAATCCGAACAAGATATTTCTAAGCTATGTTAGAACATAAATTGAATAATGACTTGCTTAAGAAAAGATAAGGTGAGAGAGATATCACCAAGACAATGTGAACCAAGTCCAAGAACTCATGCATAGACCTCCAAAATCGCTTCTTATTCCAATAGCATAAACAAGTATTACAATATAGATTTTGGCAGAGTGTTCTTGCCTAAAATCTCCATGAAGAATAGAGCTCCAAGAGCCTCTATTTACACAAAATACCAAGCCCCAGGGGGAACTTAATGAACCAGAGATCAATCTGGAGTTAAGCTGAGTTGAAGCGGAGTTGAACTGGGCTTGAACTGATAAGAAACCGCCAACACACCCAATCAAACCCCCACCAAAAACAAATCGGCTTCCTTCACTATGCATGAGCCTTCTTCCACGTGAGAATGGTACGGCAACTTGGCGAATGGTTGACGTCGTCATTATTATTAGAAATCAGTCGCTGTGCATGGAATACATTATGGAAATATATGCCATAGTTTTAATTTATAATGTGGAGGGGTCCACACTTGATACCAGTCGTATCCACCCATTCGCTAGAGTGAGCTCTCCTTCATGTCACCCTTTATTTCGAACAATTCGCTGGATGGAATTGGATACATTATGACACGGCATGGTATTAAAACATGGTTTATAATATTTTAATATATTAAGTGGATGGGTCCCTCCCCATCTCACTCAACACTTCATACTCCACACTAGCATGGGTGATCTCATTTTCACGTCACCTCTTTTTAATAAATCACCATCTCAAACTCTAAACCAAAGTTTGTTTTGCCATGTAATTTTAAGAGGGTCGTAACTCACATGGCCCACATGCCAAGTCACCTCCACCCATTAAAAAATCAATTTTGACTTTGGTTTTGACTTTTTCAAATAATTTGACCAAGTGCCAAAATGTCCATTTTTAGCATTAAAATGCCATCTTGATGCATTTTTAGCCAAATACTGCCTCACGGGGTGCTCTGGCTTCCTGACTGATGATGAAAGTGGCCCCTGGGATAAAACGATGCTCTAGGCTTGAAAATGAGCCCAACCACGCCAAAAATGGACTCCAGATCATTCATTTATTACGTTTTGAAATTTCTCATTTAAACCATTAAAAAATGGCTTAAAAAACAGAGAAAAATATTTTTTCTCGGAATCAAACGAAACATGAGGGGGACCTAGTACATGTTCATACGACTCAATCGGAATGCCTAGTGTTATCACACATATAGTAGCCAGGCTACCATATTCTATTTTTCAGACACTATCTTTTTTTAAGCCAGATCTCTTACATATGAGATGCTGAGATGAGCATTTTTTATGGATCATGATTATATTTGTGGACTATTGAACTCTCCCATGTCAGGACTGAGTCTCAGGACACTTAGATTTGAGGACCAATGTAGCCATTTATGTTATTTCAGAGCAGTAGTGGATGCCCAATGTTATATCAGTACTTTCTCATTGGATAGATAGTGTTTCAGATGGATTATATTGCATGGATATGACTCAGCATTTTATATTGTGTTATGGTTATTATTGCTCTTATACTAATTCTTATGACATGTATTGACTTCTGGTATCATGATCTAGCGGTCATAATTATATGGACTTGGGTGTATCTTATACTATGTATTGATGACCTTAATCTGACTTTGAAGTTCTTGATCTATACTCATTGGTTTTACCCTCCTTAGGGAGAATAGAGGTAGTCATTCCCACTATTATTTTGACTTGCTAGTGTTGGCTCCATCATTCATTGTCGTCACCCATCTATTACCTTCCAGTTTAGTTTTCAACCCGACTGATTTCTTGACTTATGGCATGGAGGACCTTTTTCCCCGCTAGAACTTTTGTTGGACAAGCCTCCCTGTTTATATTGTGTCTCGGCTCTGAGTTGGTGACAAAGCTTGCCTTTGGTAAGTTGGATAGTATGCCTAAATCATTCTGGTCGGTTGTCCCGATGTTTGGCACTGTGCAGAGCTCCCCCTAGTCACTAGAGATGTTGTTGGCTAAAACTGAAAGCTCATGTACTACTTGTATTGAAATATTGAATATGCGCCCATGGAAAATGAAAATGTAAAACTGTGTTTCTTAACATATGTAAAAAGGGCAAGAGTAATGAAGTGCTAAAATACTCCTTGAAGAGTATAAGAAAAGGTCTAAAAAAGCAATGGTTAAAAATGTTATATCAAAAATTGCTGACCTTATTAGAAATAAATATGTCCCGGATGAAAGCTGAGATTAGCTGTGCTTTTAAGCACTGGTGAAGTCCCAAAAGGGTCATGTAGGCCAAAAAGGCCATGGAATAAAATGTGGTCCTAATGAACTTGGATCAAGATTGATGTAGACATGATGCCTAAGTTGAATAAGCACTCTCTAAACAACTCATCCATCTATGAGGCACTGCCATTCCTTGTGTTATTGTTTGTCCAGCATTGGTTATAGTGAGTTTTCTCTTTCCTTGTCCAAAATGTCATGATGTTGAATAGGAAGTCATGCTTTGCTTTAGCCTTGTCATTTCCACCCTTCACCCTTCACTAGCAAAATGACTACAGCTATGAAGTGAGTATAGTCTTGAAAGTCTAAGTTTGAGTAATAATAAATAAAGCCTTATATATGTATTGGTTGATGTACCGCCAGTGAAATGAATGCTACTTGTTGATTTTGTTACTTGAATGAGTTGTAGAGCATGGTTTAACCTTTTAACACTTGCAGCAGATGGATGTATTCTGAGTTATTATTGGTGTCTAATTATTCACAGATAGTTATATTGTTTATTATTGATGATCAGATAGAGACCTATGAGGGGTATGAGTATACACCTTAGATGGATTGGGACTCTCTGAGTCCAATGAGACAGGTTATTTCCAGTTCCGGGCACTTACAGATGTGATCAGGCTCACTCTGTCTTTCTGATGCAGTTTCTCTTCACAAATTGATATTTTTGAGCAGGGAGATGTTTCAGTTGGATCTCCTAGGGCGTTGTAGGGGCATAGGGGGGTGCAGCCACTTGCTTGTACCATTGTACCCCCATCACAGAGAGCCTGGTGGGCTCAGTTTGACAATGCAGGCACCCTAGGAGGCTGTTTTGGCAGAATCACGTTTCCCGAGGCAGATTAAAAAATGATTAAATGGCTATTGAAGGAATCGATTTGGGCTATTGAGGCAAGGAAATAACATGGGATGAGTCATGATGATGAGAGTGATGACCTCCACACCTCCAGCAGTTGCAACTCCTGTTTGGGCCCACACCTATTTTTTGGGCATTCTTTATTATTTTCTGGAGCTCTTTTTGGAGGCTCACGATTTCCTCAAGGAGGCACAAAAGTCAAAGAATTGAATTGTTATATTATTTATTGTGCCATGGGGGCACCCAAAGGGAGTTAGTCAAACACTCCTCGGACCCACCATGTGCTTTCATTTATTTCTTGTTGAGTGGGTTACCTTTATTTGGGTGGTTTAGTCCACTTTGGTAAATTATGGTTATATTGATCCACGTGCTGTATGTTGAGCTCATCTCAACCATTGATTAAAACATTTCATCTTTTAATCTTAGCCACTCGTTTTGAAAGTGGTTAGGATTTGGTTATGATTGAGGTTCTCTCATTTCTATTTAAATGAGAGAGCTTCTCATTTGTAGGGGTCTTTGGCTCTTGGATCTGAATAATAGAAAGGTTTTTTCTGTGAAAATTTTTCTAGATCTGCTTTGCATCTGATGTGCTCAAATGGTTATTAGCTTGTCTTCAGCTTCCTAGCATTGTGGAAATTCTCATGAGATCTATATATTTTCCGTGGCTATCATTGTTTTGTCTACAGGAGGGCGTTTTGGCTGGAGCGTTTTTGTAGGGGGACCTCAACTCGCTCAATTCTCTTCGTCTTGGATCACGGGGTTTTCATTAGTTTCATTGTGATCTATGATTACTTCATTTTACTGTCTTGTAGCATTCAGTTTCTTTATTTTGTATGTGCAAATCTGATATGGTTGACGTTT
Organism: Pseudotsuga menziesii; assembly: GCA_001517045.1. Lineage (NCBI taxonomy): Eukaryota > Viridiplantae > Streptophyta > Pinopsida > Pinales > Pinaceae > Pseudotsuga > Pseudotsuga menziesii. Next base: position 597,254 of record LPNX010345158.1, read on the forward strand.
GCTCATGCAGGGTAGGGGGCGCTTTGGTGGCTTGGAGCTTGCATATGACATAGAAATCACGGGGATCTTCCAGAATTGATCGGGATAGCAAAGATCATCACTGTTACAGACTTCTACAAGCCTTTCCAGGTAAGATCCAACAGGTAAATTCTCCTTTTTTAGATCTTATTCCATTGTACCTTGCTGAAATTCAACTTTTTCCTGAAAACTCCTAAAACACTAAAAACCTAAAAAATTAATAAATCAGGGAACCGTCCGATCCTTTGCCAAACCATTTATGGGTTTCATAGATCGGGCCTCCCCTTCATCAAATCAACTGAAACGCTGGTCAAAGTCCTCACAGTTTGACCTAGATCTGATTTTTTAAACAGAAAACTGCATAACCCCCCACTGAAAAATTGACCTGCTAGGGTTTTGAGTTTTTCTGAATTCTGACTTCATAGACAGATAGATCGGGTCCCACACAGTCCAAATCAACCCCAACGTTGTCCAAAGACTGACTAGTTTGACCTAGATCTGAAAAATTGACTGAAACCGCCCTAGCGCCCTCACTGAAAACTGGACTTTTCCGGAAGAGATTTTTTCTGAGATCTGACGAGATAGGCTGATAGATCAGGGCCCAAGCATTCCAGAACACCCCCAACGCTGTGCTAGTTCCTCCCAGTTTGCCCTAGATCTAAAAAATCAATTTTCAGCCTCTTAGCCCCATTATCAGATTTTGACTTTTCTAGATCTGATTTTTTTGTTGTTTTCCTGATTTGGGCTTGTAGATCAGGTCTCCCTGACTTCTTTTCTTCCTCAACACTGAGCCATTAACCTCCCGGTGCCTCTAGAACTGCAGATCTATCCTCCTAAGCCCTAGCGCTAGCCATCCACTGAGCTGGGTTTCTTGTACCTTAGCTTTTCAAGACAAATTACTTTCTGGGTTCGTACATCAAGGTGTCTCCCAGGTGGATTCTCTGAAACGTGGGTTTCTTACTGACTCCATTGCCCAATGCACACAAAGCACTGATCTCCTAGCTAGCGCTACCCTTAGGCTCTTAGCCTTTGCCCTTTACCAACATTCACTAATAGCTCAAACACCTTTCATTGAGTCTGATTTGTAGGTACTGGATAGTCCCAACTCTGTTCTTGCTCACCCTGTCATAGTTACGTTTCCCAAGACAGTGGTCATCTCCATCAGTTGCTACTACCTAAACCCTAGAGCTAGGGTTTCCATTCACCTTGCACCTTAAGTACCCTGAAGCCCCATCTGATCTTCTTCTGGTGTCTAGGTTCGATCTCTCCTGTCGAGAGCAGATCCGGGTCTCCCCCATTGTTGTCCTGGACTAGGATAACCTAAAGTGAAGGCTGCCTTGATTAGCGTGACAACCATCCATTTGGGAGTCTAGGCAGTCGTGGTTCCACCCCTTAGTTGCTTGCCCCTCTACCATCCATTCTGGATCCACCTCACGCAGGCAACTACAAGGTGGGTGATAACACCTAGCATGATGAAAAACACTGACACGAAGGCTCTAATAACCTCCTAAGGCCGAAACATCAAGACAACTACCCCAGCTTTGGAGGAGCGAGTGAAAAACTCAAGAATTATTGGTCGTTTGTTCAACAGCCAATAATAACGAAGGGAAAAAAACACTCTAGGCTAGTCAGCTTGATGCCTAAGTCCAGGAAACCAAGCCTTTTATAAAAATTAAATGCTAGGACATTTTTTACAATCTCCCCAAGGGGGTATGAACATGTATTTTACAAAAATAAAAAGTTCAGCCAAAAACTGGCGAACTCTGAAAACACTGAACTTCTGAACTCTGATCTTGAACAAGTGTACTTGTTCAATGCTCTGGCGGCTCACTGAAAAATCCACTAAGTGCAAAATTAGTGGATAACAGGTGGCTACTCCAGAAAAGCCTTGGCTTGCAAATAACTTCCATTGAGACACTAGTCAGCTTCTGGAGGGGAAATGAAGGGATTGATTACAGGTGTCAAGATCGGGCCAACCGCCTGAACTAGGTTGTATCATTGTATGTGCTTCAGTTTTCATCTATGGCTTTATTTTCTCTATTTTCCTAGGGCTTCCTTGTCTTCCTTCTAGTTGGTCTACTTTTGGTTGAGCATCCTCCTTTTCCTCGTTTTCTTCCCGTTCTTTCTCTTCTAGTTCCAACACTTTGAACCTATTACTATTTTGTCCCATCTAGCTATTTACTTTCAACAGAATGCCTTAGGCTTGCTTCTGTTTTCTGTTATTAGGATTGATCCTTTCTTTTTCTATGCTTCCATAAAAAAAACTACTCTTAATTAACCCAAGCTGGTTCTTTGAACAATCCTTCACAAAGAGGCCATATTCATGGCACAGGTTGCATTTGAATGAGATCTATTAATGGTCTAGCTTCTACAGATGTACCCAATCATCCACAAAGATTCATCACTTTTCAAGAACAACTTCGACACAAATACCAACATGCGTAATCTCACATTTTGGATCTGACTTGTCCATGAGATTTCCCCATCTCCTCTATGGTTTGTTCAACCCATAAAAATCAAGGGAAGGAAAAGAAGCCTTACCCGATCAGCACTGCTGAAGGAATTACTTCTTTTGGATCAAATTGCAGTGTCCATCTGTCCATGTATAGCCTACAAGGAGCCCCAAGGGTTCACTCAATCAGTTGAACCATCCTCCCAAAGCATGTTGTCAATGGGGAGGCCATGGGTCACAAGTTCAAATCTAATCAAGTCCCTCAAGGTTACCTGTAACTACTTTGGGTAGCAGTTGAGCCACCCTCCATCCTAATATTTCAAGGAAGGAGAGGATCCCATGAAGTTTTCCTTGGATTAAAAAAGTATAGTCCACAAGGATTCAAAAACCATGGGTTCCCTCTGAAAATTGTCTTTGTCCTCTTTAAATTCAAAATAAAAAATAACATTTTCCACATTTCATGTTTCCTTTCAGAAAAGGATTCAATATTAATTCAGCCCTCCCTATAGGGTTTTCATTGCAAGCTAAGAACCCATTAACTTCCCAATCAAAATGTGTTCAAAGCATAGTATACAAAACTGCTACAATTGGAACAGAATCGGCTAGTTGAATCGGTTTAGTCAATAATCAGTCGAGTTCTAGTAAAAATCCAAACCGAGACCAATTCAGACCAGTTCTTTTCTGAACTAGCCAGATCAATAAAGAACCACGAATTAGTACATATGGAACCGATAAAACCCGTGGCCCCAAAATGCAAAAAAAGGTGCCTCCACCCTCTCTTCTATTTGCCAGTTGTCAGTCAAGAGAATCTCTAATTTTATTTTCTATTTAATTTTTGCTATTAAATTCTTCAAGTTAATGTTATTATTTACCTTGTACTTAAATTTTTAACATTAAAAGTTAAAAGTGTGACCCCGTTTTAGGATGCTTGGTAATGGTCTTAGACTCATAGGACCTCACATGAAAAAAGTAGAAATTGGGGTGTTTTTCAGTTTCAATGACCTTAAAAAAATATCAGCACTATATGAAATAAAACAACGCAACCTTGTTCTTCTACATCTTGTGTGGGGGGGTTTATTAGGGCTGTAGCCTGATAAATGTGTGTCTGAGATTTCTTTGTGATAATAAGGATGCCAGTCTTGGGGATGATTTTGATGATATGTTGTAGTAGGTTTTTTTGGCCTCTAAAGTTCATTTAGAGCCCCAATATTTATGTATCTGCATTCACATATGTATCATGGTCTATGCCATTTTGCTATAATCACTCTTACATGCTATATGCATGAAAAACTTTGCATATTTGGTGTCTCACTGTCTAATGGTTTGGATTTATACCAATGTCCAGTAACATATCTTATATAGGCAAGAGAACTGGCACATCCGCTATCATCCAAATTCCAGGGTTAGTACTGCCAACAAGGAAGTTAAAATTTGGTTATACTACCTTGGTTGGAAATTCTCCGGTATGTAGCTCTAGTGGATGCCCTGACAACTTCACTGATGGATTGTTCCACAGCTAATAGTCTCGATTGAAGGGCAACATCTCATGGATTTTTCATTATGGGGAATATGGTGAAAACTGAAATCTTCTTGTCCTCAATTTATCTTTCAGATGTTGCTCATTTAGGACTAGATCTCTAATAAATAAAGCTACATATGGCTGATTCTAATACTTGAAGAAGGTGGAGTGTTACAATCTAACAAATAAAGCTACATATGGCTGATTCTAATGCTTGAAGAAGGTGGAGTGTTACAATCTAATACTCTGGAAAAAGATCACAAACTCTGCACGGGTTCAATTTTAGTATTTTACTTCTTGAGAAATAAGTGCACCTTGATTAGTTGAGTTTGTGGCTACTCTAGTATTATTGTATATTTAGCTGATCGTTATATTAGTGTTTACAAGTGAAAAAAGATAGGTCAACCCGACTCAAGTGTGCAGTGAGTATTAAAATCAAATGAAGAGTGCTTGGGGCATCTCCACTCTAAAACATAGCAAAAACAAATGTGACAATATATATAAAGCCAGGATGAACTCTCGCTCATGCATTAAAGAACACCCATGTAAAGGAAGACAAGAAACAAGACAGGTCAGAATAAAGACAACAGGTCAGCAGAGCAGCCTCTAATCAGAACACTGGACTAGTTCGATATCTAGTCAGAAGACAGACAGACTCAATCCATTACTTGCATAACTACTTAATGATGCGGAGCATCCGTAACCCTCACCATAAGATTTACTTGTCGTGACAAGTGTTGCCGTATTCCATGCATTATGGTTGCCAAAATAAAACATGGCAGCCTTGCATGCCATTAAAGGGCCGCGTTCCCTTATTAGGAGAGTTATTAAAAGAAGACAGTGCATTAGAAGCAGGGAGGGGGTGATTTGCAGAAGACCATTTTGCAGAAGTCTAAGCTTAGGGGAGCGTCTTTGTACGCTAGATGAAGATAGCGAAAAGGCTTGATGCCTTTCTCTGGCCTGCCAATGGACTATATGTCTTTGTAATCAGGCCTGTGGGTCAGTAGTTTGAGTCTGTAGAGCATTTTCCTTTTTTGGGTGATGCTTCCTAGGATCAACAAGAAAGGGGAAGACGAGTTATGGTATAAAGTTATTGGGGTTTTTTTTAGTGTTTACTGCTTACGTAAAACAGGTGAAACTATATGAAAAAAAACAGAGTAATGTGCAGATGAGTGTGCTCTGGTCTGTTTAAATTGTCCATGGTATGTTTCAATATTACTATATATTTCCATATCTGTGTGGATTTGTTTATTGCAGCAACCAGTGACAGTCTAACTTATCTGCATCATTTTGGTCTCAAAGCAACTTGATCTATAGAGAAGAAGATGGCCCAAAGGAGAGCAATTGTTGTCGGTTTACAGCTAACTGCTGAAAACAAAGAGTTAGTTTGAGAGGAGAACTAAGTGTGCTCAGGGGAGCACTAGATTGCGTGGAGGTGCATTATTGTTACCAATGGGTAACATGTTGGCTATGGAAGACCATATTGTGAAAAGCTTTAAGAGAGTGAGTTGTTGAGAAGCCAAAGAGAAATCACAAAGCAAGAGTTAATTTGCTTTAGTAATCCTTGTCATGCCTTGAAGAGCATCATAACGCACCGAGGTGCATGTGAGTGTCTGAGGATATCAAGTTGGGCAGACTAAGTGTTATGTGTTTGCTTTTGCAGGTTAAATTGCAGTAAGTTAAAAATGGCAAAGGAGAAGCGAGTGAGCCAAGAAGATAAAGAATGGATCAAGGCATAGATACAAGCAATTCGACAACTAATCAAAGAGCATGAAGAAAGACTGCAGATAAAAGTGTCTGAGGACATCAAGTTGGTCGGACTAAGTGTTATGTGTTTGTTTTTGCAGGTTAAATTGCAGCAAGTTAAAAATGGCGAAGGAGAAGCAGGTGAGCCAAGAAGATAAAGAATGGATCAGGGCAGAGATACAAGCAATTCGGCAACTAATCAAAGAGCGTAAAAAAAGACTGCAGAGAAAAGTAGGGATCCAGGCCATGAAAAGAAGGATAAGGGCTTTGGACAAAGAAGAAAGAATTTGAATGAAGAAGAGGGAGATTTCAAAGGGGGTCTCAGTTGTGGAAGTGCTTGCTACCTGGAAGAAGGTGAAGCACTTGAGGAAAAGTTCATAATAAATAAGAATGTGTGTTGTTCAGAGCATGCAACAAGAGGCTAAGAGGATTGAGCACATAGAGACCTACATGCATATAGATAAAGTGAGGAGAAGAATGAAGCTACAAATTGCATCCCTGTAAAGATTGAGAAAGAAGAGAGTACTTACCTTCCGGTGGAGATAGTTGCAGCAGACAAAGAAACTGTTAACAAATACTACAACGTTGTTGGAGAATAAATCGTTGAGTAAGTGTTGCTGAGCACATGGGAGCAAAAGAAAAGCAACAAATTATTCCATTGGTGGAAGAACAAACGGTCGGGCAGCGTGTGAAGAATGTGGCTGAATTTAAAGACAGGCCATCAGATTTGGATGCTGAGAAGGAAAGGTGTTACTCTGAGTTGATAGTAAATGCGGCTGTCAACGCTCAAGGAGATGAAAATTGGACTTTGAGGGTGGATAACCAAATCCAAATGTCAATTGCTGGAAAGAAGCATGAGGAGAGTATATGAAAGATATTAAGTTGTATGGCAAAAGAGGCATCTGCAAGGGGACAAAGGTGAAAAGAAGTAGAGGATTCATTATGAAGAAAGATGTTTAAACCAATGTTTGTTGGTGTACGTGCACAAAGGATTATATATGTAAGCTTAATGCTAACATAACGAAAACTTGGTGGTTACTTTTGTTTAGACTATTGTTGTTTAGAGTCCTGGGAAAGTATTTTGATCAATGGATAAAGTTGAGGAAAACAGAGTTCAAGACTATGAACCAGGAGGTTCATAATTCTTTAAGGCGGAGAGTATGGTGCAGTACATCCATAACCCTCACTGGAAGATCAACTTGTTGTGATAAGTGTTGCTCTATTCCCTGCATTATGGGTGCCAAAATGAAATGTGGCAACCTTGCATGCTATTAAATAGCCACGTTCCCTTTATTAGGAGAGCTGTTAAAAGAAGACAGTGCATTGGAAGCAGGGAGGGGTGATTATGCGGAAGAGCATTTTGCAGAAGTCTGAGCTTAAGGGAGCGTCTTTGTACGCTAGATGAAGATATCAAAAAAGCTTGATGCCTTTGTCTGGCCTGCGTACCAATAGACTATATGTATGTGTAATCAGGCCTGTGGGTCAGTAGTTTGAGTCTGTAGGGCCTTTTCCTTTTTTCAATGTTTCCGCCTGGGATCAACAGGAAAGGGGACAACGAGTCATGGTAGAAAGTTTTTGGGGTTCTTTCGAGTGTTTACTACATATATAAAACAGGTGTTGGCCCTGGGTTTGTTTTTGGTTATTTTGGGTACCAGTTTTGAAGTTCTACTCGAGATGTAAACGGAGCCGCAATAGAATGGTCAAGGAAGTGGTCAGCGCTGAAGTTTTAGGGGGAGATCAAGGAAGACCAATTGTTTTGATGAAGTCCAACCGCAAGGTTGGTTAGTTGGTTAAAGTTTTTGTCCACTTACATTTATGGGATAGGGGTACGCTCACTATGTAAAAAGGCCATTAGAGCCTAAAAATATGTAATGGGTTGGGATTTTGGGGTTAGCTAGTTTTGGAGAAAAAAAGACACTTCTTGTATCAGGCAAAAAAAATATATTGTGTTTTTGTCAAAGACTAAGTTGAATAAGAGTCGTGAGGTATGAGATCGATCTGCAGGCTATGTGCACAGATCTGATGTAATGAAGTTTTGGAGGAATGTCTGTAGACTGTGTGCACAGACTTAAAGCGTTCGAGCTGCGACTCTTCATAATAAACGAGTGCTTTTGTGGTTTTTCCCTCCTTGGGTTTCCACGTTAAATCTTAGTGTCCATTGTGCATGATGTGTATATGTGATGGTTTCTTGTTGTTTATTAATGCATGAATGAGTAACTATGAATGAATAAATGAAGGAAACTGGAAATGTCATTGCAATGGTTATTTATATTGTTATGAATGTGGTTAATGCCGTGGATATTTCTGTGGATCACCGTTGCAGTTCCTGATATGTTGGAGTTAGTTCTGTTGGTGTTTTGTATGGTAAGGATCCATTTCACCACTGCGGAAATCTGGTTCCTGCAGTTCCCATAGGTACTCTGGTTGAAACTTCATCTACTTTGCAGGTGTTGCCAAAAGGGCTAAAACCCTTTCAGAACAGTATCTTGAGGTTTGTTGGTATAATGCGGTGTGAACCTGGGTTAGTTTAAGATTGCGCCAATAACAGGTGAAACTATATATGAAAAAAAACAGAGTATTGTGCAGATGGGTGTGTTCTGGTCTGTTTAAGTCGTCCGTGGTATGTTTCAATATTACTGTATATTTGCATATTCGTGTGGATCTGTTTATTGCAGCAACCAGTGACAGTCTAAGTTGTCTGCATCATTTGCAGCCTGAAGTTGTCTGCATCACTTAAATTGCCAGATTTCTAAGCCATCCATCCGGGCTACAGTCTTGCTGTGATCTGTCCCAACAAATGGCACAAGTATCAAGAGGATGAGTCCGAATGAAGACAACAAGTCAGCGGAGTGGCCTCTTATCAGAACACTGGACTAGTTAGCTTTCTAGTCAGAAGGCAGTTAAACTCGAGCCATTTTCTTCACAACCACCTGAATTTACCAGAGTATTAAGCAATCCATCCCTGCCGTGGCCTGTGCCACCCAAACGGCATGAGTATCAGGAGGATGAGTCCGAATGCAAATCATAGGCAATTTTGGCAAACCAGCTACCCCTCAAACCTGACACCTAAGGCCCTAAGTCCAAATCCACTCTATGTGCTGGAGCCCTTGCTTCTCTGAATTCTCCTTCTATCCCTCTTTGTAATTAAATGCGAATATCCAATATGCAAAAATGTAAAGTTCGATAGGGTAATTAAATTGAAGTGTGTAAAATACCCCCAAAGAAGATTGATCTTGATAAATTCAAAAAAACAAAAGATGACTAAGCTTTCAGAAAAAAATCGAATTGATAAGGCGTTTGGAGGAAGCTTTTGCACGGGGAAAAAAATAAATTAACAACAGGCGGGTGTTTCTACTCACCGGCGATCTGTCGGGATACTTTTCACATATTGTTTGTGCTTCAGTTTTCCTCTCCTCTGTCGTTTATAACGTTGACAAGAGACAATGGATGCAATTAGCTAATATAATAGAAATACAAGGAATAAATAAACTGTGTATGAAGGCTGAGAGCGGACCGAATGTATATTCGTCTTTGAAGAAGGAGCATCTATGTGCCATGATGATGATGAAGCTTATATCCTGCACCGTGAATTTACAAGTAAATCACAGTATCCTGTTCTCTTATGAAATAACGCTGATTCGAGATTACGAAACGCTTCAGATTATAAGATTATAATATGTACAACAATTTGAAGGGGAAAAGCTCGGCAATCCCAATAAGATACAGGCGGAAGAGTGCCGGGAAATCAAAGACGATAAGTGTGGATCTCTTTTAAGACACGAAAATTGGGAACCCCTTCTTTTCTCTGGAGAATGAAACGTGATTGCGTGCAATTTAGTTCCTATGTTTTTTCGAGTTGTCTAGCTACGAGACGATTTCACCCTTATTTCCGGTTCGTGTTTATGAATCTTATTTTCCATTAGTGTTAGTGTTTATGAATCTTCAGTGAATTTTCAAACCATGCAAAAATATTGCTAGATTTTACAAAGTGTGGGTGTTAGGGGGTTTTCATGTCATGTAATTTTATTTGTGCATTTAAAATCGCTCAACAAACAACAAAAATTACTAAATTTTGTGAATTAAATTCACAGGAAAAGTCAAAATCGTCCCATAGTTAAACATCTCCATGTTTTTTTATGTAATAGTTTGAAGTATATATCAATAATTTAATAATTTAATATAATAAATTTGGAATCAATTAAAAACTATGTTTTTTTATTGTAAAAAAAATGTTGATGGTTTAGGATTAATAAGTTATTTTAAGGAAGAGACGGGGTGGTCATTTTTACCTTGAAGGAAAAACAATCAACTCTTTTGCATAGGGTTCTGGATCAAACCTAACAATGAAGTTGAGTGGTTGCCACTCCTTCATAGATTAGAAATAGTCTTTAGGTTAAAAATTCATTGTCTAATGGTTATTGGTGACTCCACACAAGTGATTCAAAAGCGTCAAGGGTACACACTAGGCACTTCAAATTGTGGTAGGATTTATAAGCATATATCGCATCTTTACAAACTTCCTTCAATAAGTTTTTATCACATCAAAAGAGAAAAGAATGGGCTCGTTGATAAGCTCGCCAACAAAGACATAAAAATTTAGCAAAGTGTGGTTGTTTATGCTAACAATTCCAAGGTAATCAAATTTGTTCCCTAACTATGAGGATTAGGAACCTTTTTTACGGGTATAAGAAGGCTAACTGGGAAAAAGTTGGGATTTTGGGGGTGTGCCCCCATCCCCACCTCCAAACCCTCCTTGTCCCCCCCTTTGTGTGGGACACCTAGATTCACACATGACGATGCAGAACTCATTATGGACGATATGGCAGAGAATTGTTGCTTGGAATTTAAGTGCTCTGAACATGTGGTCACTTCCCCATATATTCTACAGGCTTGCACACTTGAAAGTAATTGCGCTCTGCTGAATTTGAAGAGGAATATGACCAGGGAGGAAATGATTCGGTATCATTTCATGAAGGTGGAGAACTCCTGGAAGCAAGGGCATTTCGACGCTATAACCTCTCAACACAATGGGAGGAGACCAGTGAATCTAGCGAGCTTTCCTTCTGCCATTCTTTTCAATCCCTTACCGTTGAAAGTTCTCCTTCTGTTTCAACTAATTGTGGCTCTTAGGAGAATTGGGAGCAATCGACCGACGATCCTTTAGAACTTCCAATCGAGTTCACAATGGCAAGTTGGACTAAGGTATTTGCTATCATCGGGAGAAGTATGGAAAGACTTCAAAATAATTTGAGGGTCTATTAAACAATAACCATATCTCTTCATAAAACCATATCAGTTTCAAAGGACATCAAATGCAACTCGTTGTAGTTGTCCTACTTGGATTCTCGCATTGATGATTTGGACAGAAATATGAGGGAGCTCTTGGCCTCAATGGAATAAATTAATGAGCTAAATAGGTTGGTCAAGCTGAATCAATGCAACTATTGCTGGGAACTCCCCTATGAAGATGGTTGCCCTATGGAGGAAATTTCAGTCGTTCAGCCGGTCTATGGCCTCCCAGGAAACCATGAATAGAAGAATGTTTCCTATTTCGCAATCTGTTTTGTAAGTTGTTCTGCAAATGATTATGTAACCAGTTTGTTTAGGTATACTCCACCCAAGTTTTGGATAAGGATGATAAGCTTATGGGAAAACTTTGCAAGTATTTAGTAGCATGTGTAGTAAGGTTTTTGCCTCAAGCATATTTAACTCTCAAATTATGGTCCTTTATTTGTATTTGGATGGTTATGCATAGTAGTTATTTCCAAAATATATAGAGAGAGAGAGAGAGGGGAGGGGGTTTCATTAAATAATGTAAATAAATCCACGAAATCCACTAATATTTTTTAGAACAATTAAAGTAATTAAAGTATGCTAGGTTTCATCATCTTTAAAAATATAATTTTAAATATAAGATTATTTTTTAAATAATTAAAAAAATGATTTATGAATGGGTATAAATTTTGAAAAACTTTCTTAAAACAAAATCATATTTTGTAAAATTGGAAAATAGTTATATAGAGAGACTTGAAACTTTAACAAAATAAGATCATATTGTGCAAAATTAATAAATATTAAAAATATATTTTATTTAAATATAGATCCCACCCTATACTTAAAAAAATTAAAACTTTCTTTGTGTTTTCTATTTACATTTTAATATTATAATAATTTGAAAATTTTAGATTTAAAATACAAAGTTTTATTGTTTTTATTTCATTTGTATTTAAAAAAATATCGTGTTTATATGTTATCTGCAAGATCCCTCAAGAGGACCAGTTAAACAAACATACTGTAGCATATATTTATAAAAAGATCAGAATAATAGACATTCAAGACTGCATAACCCAAAAAATATCAAATCGACTATGATGCTACTAACATCTTACAAATTTCCATGTGATCACAGTCATCCAATTTGACAAAACCAAGTTCAAGAGAAGAAGACATGATAACCTTCAGAATTGAGATGATCCTCCATAAATTCTTCAAAGAAGATAATGCCTTTAGGTCCTCCAATTGCTTTCTTGGAAAGCTCATACGCAATAGAGTTGTAATGTAATGCCTCGTTTTGACCTTATTACCTAAACTATCGTTACATGTTTGTATTTGCTTATTATTGTGGAACTTCGTCGGTTTGATGTCACTATGGACTTATGGATTTATCATTTTGTGGCATTTATATATGTGTGTGTGATGTTAATATTATGAATTATGATCATGTTTGATTATGTCTCTAGCATGCAAATTTAATAGATGATGGTACGTGGATATTGATTTAAAGTTAAGTGTCAAAGAAATGATTATGATGCTAGATACATGGTGCAAATGATTACATTGGTGTTAGTATTAACAAAATATGTATATATATATATTGTTAATGATTACATGACATTTTGTTATGATAATAACCGACAGTTTTAGAAGAGCTGAGAGATAATTGAGCCCTAGAAAATGAAAGTACCTCGACGTTATGAATTCCAAAAGAGATATGGTATGTAAATGAATCATTATTGTTGTGTATGATTATTGATTTATTATCATGATGTGTGGGCAGGTGCATGGTTTAGGGAAAACCCAACTTCCCAAACTAGTTATTGGATGACAAAACTTGAGTACGATAGTCGCAACGTGGTCACTATGTTGATGTAGACACAATCCCTTGTTCCATTAGGGGGGTGGAGGCATTACCCATTGTTTATCCCTGAAACCCAGAGTCATGGGAGTGTTGCGTTATGGCACGCTCCCCAAGGTGTGCGACGATGACTAATGGGTGTCTGCTAGGGAAGCTTAGTCGATGGGGTCAACACTTGCGCTTATGGGTTCTAACTAGAGTTAGGTCATGTAGTTGACTCTCCAGGGTATCCCAACAGAGGAAGGATAGAATGGGGAAGTTAGTTGTGAATTATATAGAACGAAGTAGGTAGATAGGAATGTCATAGAATTTTTAGAAGGGAAACTGATTAACTGTGTGTCGAAACTCTTTGTTTGATTCTTGTGTTGTGTTTCAACATATTATGTTGGTGTCATAACTTATTATGATATGAGTTAGTGACTAGACATTTTAAATTCGTGTGTTAAGTATCTGTCGGTAGATAGTAACTTGTGTGATTATGTGTGATGTGTGGTAGAGTAGTATTGGTATACCTACACGAGTTATTTAAGCATTAGCTACGCTTACATAGATCGTCTACATATTTTGTATGAATTGTCTGATGCACCATCAAAAATATGGCTTTGATGCATAAGGTGGTGAATGATCACATTATAAATACTCTTAGTTATCTTACTAGTTATGAAACAATATTGTTACGTCAAGATTATAAATTAACGGTTAATTATTAATTATGGTCTATAATGTTAATGATGATTAGTAATGACAATAAGAATGATTGTTAACTTAATTGTCAATTGAAGTGCTTGATCACTAAATGATAAATAAGTATTAATGATCTTAATTGGTTCCAGATCCCGGTTTATTAATAATAATGGTGTAATAATAATATTTAAATTAATATTAATTAATATATTAAAATTAACTCTGTAATAATAAGGTTAGTTAGTGTTAATAAGGTGATGATTAATTTTTCGATTGCCAGACACCATTCAGGAATGGTTCATAAGCAGGGACATGCTGTATAATGGAGACCTGCAAAAAAACAATGAATTTAAAGACGGTTGGATGAAGCTGTCCAAGCTAATATGCTGGGGCATATGGAATGAGAGAAACCAAAGAATCTTCCAAGAGAAAGC